>WNGS01042761.1:0-10827 GCA_020271785.1 Procambarus virginalis
AAATTATGAGAAGGATTAAGACAGAGGAGGACAGCTTGAGACTTCAAGAAGACCTGGACAAGCTGCAGGAATGGTCGAACAAATGGCTGTTAGAGTTTAACCCAAGCAAATGTAATGTAATGAAGATAGGGGTAGGAAGCAGGAGACCAGATACCAAGTATCATTTGGGAGATGAAATACTTCAAGAGTCGAGAGAGAGAAAGACCTGGGGGGTTGATATCACGCCAGACCTGTCCCTGAAGCTCATATCAAGAGGATAACTGCAGCAGCATATGCCAGGTTGGCTAACATAAGAACGGCCTTTAGAAACTTGTGTAAGGAATCTTTCAGAACAGTTATATACCACCATATGTCAGACCAATCCTAGAGTATGCGGCTCCAGCATGGAGTCCCTGTCTAGTCAAGCATAAGACTAAACTGGAACACACACACACACTTTTGGTTTGCCACCAGACTAGTACCCGAGCTGAGAGGTATGAGCTACGAGGAAGGCGGACCTGCAGGTATTAAACCTCACTTCGTTGGAAGACAGAAGAGTTAGGGGGGACATGATCACCACATTCAAGATTCTCAGGGGAATCGACAGGGTTGATAAAGACAGGCTGTTTAACACAAGGGGCACACGCACTAGGGGACACAGGTGGAAACTGAGTGCCCAAATGAGCCACAGAGATATTAGAAAGAACTTTTTTAGTGTCAGAGTGGTTGGTTGACAAATGGAATGCATTCAGGAATGCGATGTGGTGGAGGCTGACTCCATACACAGTTTCAAGTGTAACTATGATGAAGCCCATTAGGCTCAGGAAACTGTACACCTGTTGATTGACGGTTGAGAGGCGGGACCAAAGAGCCAGGAGCTCAACCCCCGCAAGCACAACTAGGTGAGTACAACTAGGTGAGTACAATGATCGGATTTTGATGAGAAAATGGAGACCTCAGAGTGCTCCTTGTCAAATGAGTGGGAGGTAGTCCACCAGGTTATGTTGCCGACCTGCTATATAGAGAAAGAGTTTTGTCAGCTGCCCATATGATGATCCTATGGGGGGGACATCGAGGCATTAATATTACCTATCACAAATCTGTAAGTATTTTTTCTGGCCCAAGCTGAAAAGCGATGTGGCAAAATTTTGTAATGCTTGTATTGCTTGTCAACTTGTTGGGAAACCAAACCAGAATCCACCTAAAGCTCCTCTTAAGCCTATTGTCGTGCCGGAGGAACCATTTTCTCATGTGGTAATGGACTGGGTTGGTCCGTTACCTAGAACTAAGTCTGGAAGTATTTACCTAATTACGATGATGTGTGTCACGACTCGTTACCCAGAGGCTTTTGCTGTAAGGAACATCCGAGCAAAGACTGTTGTTGCTCGTATGTTGCAATTTTTTTCCACTTTTGGACTGCCTCGGGTTGTACAGACTGGCAATGGTACTAACTTTAAGTCTGAAATTTTTGAACAATTTTGTAAGGACTATGGAATAACTCATAAGGTTTCTAGGCCATACCATCCACAGAGTCAGGGGGTCATTGAAAGGGTTCCATCTAACTCTGAAGCAGATGTTGAAGACATCGTGCGAGAGTTCCCATACCTTCTGGGACGAGAACTTGCCGTATGTTTTGTTTGCTGCTAGGGAGGGGTTGCAAAGTTCACCTGGGGTTGTTCTCCTTGTTGAGTTAGTCTTTGGCCATAAAGTTCGTGGACCCTTGCAAATGTTACAGGAGAATCTGTTAGGGAACGTAACGTTAACCGAAGGTTCGGCTTTCTTTGCGCAACACCACCAGAGACTCAAGGACTGCAAGGCTGCTGCACTAAAGTATCTTGGGAAGGTCCAAGAAAATATGAAAGAACGGAACGATGCCAAGGCTAAGTTGCGGGTATTTCAGCCCGGTGACCTTGTCCTGGTACTAAAGCCTCGACTGGGAGCACTATGTCCCACAAGTACGAGGGCCCCTACATTGTGACAGAGAAGACTGGGGACCTCACGTACAAAGTGAGACACTCTGATAAGCGTAAACAGGTAATGCTTGTACACGTGAATCGGCTGAAGAAGTTCCAGGGCCCCAGGCCCATTGCACTAACCAACGTTTCCATTTCCAGTGAGGGAGGGGATGATTGTTCTGGGGACCCACCTAATCTCATTCTCAATAATTCTAGTTCTGTGAATGCTGTAGAGGAGGGACTGTCCCATTTGCAGATGTCCCAACGTGACGAGGTGCAGTCGTTGCTTGACGAATTCTCCAGTCTGTTCGGGGAGGTCCCGACCCAGACTGATGCCATTTACCATGATGTCGAGTTGACGGACTACACCCCCATTCGCCTTCAACCCTATCGGATGAGTCCGGAAAAGAAGGCCATCGTCCGTAAGGAGGTCGACTTCTTGCTCCAGCACGGCCTCATCAGGCCGAGCCAGGGCTCTTGGTGCTCGCCCTGCCTTTTGGTCCCCAAACCAGATGGCTCCTGGCGATTATGCACCGATTATCGGCAGCTCAACAAGGTGACCATAGTGGACGCCTATCCGTTGCCACGTCTCGAGGACTGTATCGACGAAATCGGGAACGCCACGTACGTATCGAAATTCGATCTATCGAGAGGGTACTATCAAATCCCTCTCACTGAACGTGCTAAACAACTAACGGCGTTTGTGACCCCCGAGGGTGTGTTTGAGTATCAAGTGTTACCATTCGGCTTGCGTAATGCCCCTGCCACGTTCCAGAGGCTAATGAACTCTTTGCTCGCTAATGTGCCAAATTGTCGGGCGTATTTAGATGATATTGTGCTTTTTGATGTTAATATGTATATAGATAACATATATTAAGTGAACTAATAATATCAATATATAATGCTGACTTTAAATGCACAATTAACTAAGTTATCCATCCTTAGCTGGAACATTGCATCCCTCAATAAAAGATTCTCAGATTTACATCACAAAGTAACAACTGAACACATCGATATTGTATGTCTCCAGGAGTGCAGAGTTCCCGCAAGATCCTCACCCCCGAAATTGCCCTCATTTGTTTCTTACAACCTCAGATCCAGCAACTCTTGCATTCTATACATCAAACAATCCCTACCCCATCAACTTCTGCCAGAAAAACAAACTGCCGGTCAACAGTATCATGGAGTGAGGATCTATGTGGGCAACTCTGTCCTCAATGTATTTAATCTATATGCTCCAGCAGGAAAGTTAAATTATATTGATCTTCCAGCCTGCGCTCAAGCAGAGCCAACCATCATTCTTGGTGACTACAATGCTAGACACAAGGACATTGGCGGCTCTCGCTTCAGTAACGGTAATGGGAATCAACTGCTGTCGCTACTAAATAGTCACCAAGATGTGCAGATTGTGGGTGACCTTGAACCCACGCATATTTGTGGAGGCATTCTAGACCTCTGTGTTGGTTTCAACGTCTCTCACGTCTGGTGCACATCAACTATTGTAACAGATTTGTTGTCAGATCATCACCCTAGATTGACTACTCTATGTATAGGAGATACCATCCTGCCCGGTGGAACTTTCAAACGCAAACGGCTCAGTGTTCCTCCTGCTCGACGTGAAGACTTTGTTGCTCATGTGTCAGAGTGGTACAGCACTTATGATCCCTCCACAGTCCAGACATTTAACGACGATCTAGTACAGAGCATTCAGATGTTTGCTGACCCTTTAGGTCGGCCCCCTGCACCATCCAATAGTCGGAACGACATGAAAGGTAATAAACGTCATGCCTATTACAATGACCCCAAATTGCGTACTTTGAAACGCACTGCCAGACGAGTTGGACTTGCATATAGGGAAACACGTACGCCAGCAATGCTCAAGCTCTTTCAGAAAGCCCTAGCCAAGGCGAGGGAGCGCATGACAGAGCTCAGGCAAGATAACTGGGAAACTTTTGTTAACAGTCTCAACTCTCACACACCCCTCAGCCAGGCATGGAAGGATATTAAAAGAATTAAAGGCGATAAGATCGGCCAAGTAGCACACCCTCACCCTCTACACAGAGCAAACGAGTTAGTCGATGCTTGGGCAACCACCTCTAGCTTCAATAATCTTCCCCCAGACATACAGTTCAGATTAAATGCTGGTTACGGAGATCGAGAAAGGCTCGTTGACTTCATGCTCCACAAGGAAGATGAATGCAACGTGCCATTCACTGAGTTTGAATTACTCGCGGCCCTAAACAAAGGCAAAGCCACATCCCCCGGTGAAGATGGTATCACTTATGACATATTGCGTCTGCTCCCTTTAGTACCAGGGAATCCCCTGCTTGAGCTGTATAATATGAGCTATGTTACTGGGGAACTTCCTATCTCTTGGACCAACAGTATAATCATTCCAATTCCCAAGCCAAATCAAGAGAATGCTTTCCGCCCAATTTCCCTTACTAGCTGCATTTGCAAAACATTCGAGAGAATGGTCCTAAACCGTCTCCTCCATAGAATAAGAACCATGCTATCCCCCCAGATATATGGCTTCATGCATGGAAGGAGTGTGCATCATTGCATCACCACCTTTCTTACCCTGCACACTGAAAAGTCATATACCACCTTCCTAGATCTTAAGTCTGCCTTTGATATTGCAAATAGACATGTTATCTTGAGTGAGCTTGCAAGAATGAATGTTGGTGGTCGGCTTCTTTGTTGGATCAGGGGTTACTTATCCAACAGGAAGTCATCTGTATTTTTCCAGGGGCATAGGAGTGTAACAAGAGACTTTGAACTAGGTACCCCGCAGGGTGGTGTCCTCAGTCCTACCTTATTTAATATCTTAATAAACACGCTGTTAAACTCTATACCGAGCAAACCCAACGTCCACATCTCTACATCTGATAATAATAATAATAAATAATATGTTTATTCAGGAAAGGTACATACATAGAGAGATTTTACATAAGTGGATCAATTTATAGATAGAGCTAGTACATACAATGCCTAAAGCCACTATTACGCAATGCGTTTCGGGCAAGAAAACATTAATATCTAAAACTTAATACTAATTGGACAAAAAGAATAAAATGTTTTGAGAACAGATACAAATAAAGGTACAAAAAAAAGGGGGGAACATGACTGAAAAGCAGCACAAATACAATATGTAGACAAACAGCGTTGAATAAAAAAAAAATAAGACATGGGTTGACAATAGAGGGGTAAGGTAGGTTACAGGGAGTTTATCAGGTAGTGTTTAGTTTTAATCTTAAACTGGTTGAGAGAGGTACAGTCTTTAACATGGTTGGGAAGGTCATTCCACATTCTGGGTCCCTTGATTTGTAGAGCATTTCTAGTTTGGTTAAGTCGTACTCTTGGAATATCAAAACTGTATTTATTTCTGGTGTGGTGCTCATGGGTTCTGTTACAGCTTTCAATGAAGCTTTTGAGGTCAGGATTGGCATTACAGTTCAGCGTTTTATATATGTATAATACACATGAGAGAATGTGCAGTGACTTAATATCTAACATATTGAGAGATTTGAGTAGGGGTACCGAGTGATGTCTGGGGCCAGAGTTGGATATTGTCCTAATAGCAGCTTTGTGTTGAGTAATTAGAGGACGTAAATGATTTTGGGTAGTAGAACCCCAAGCACAAATACCATAGTTGAGATATGGATAGATGAGGGAGTAATAGAGAGTCACCAGGGCAGGGCGGGGTACATAATATCTGATCTTAGAAAGAATGCCAACAGTTTTTGAAACTTTTTTTGATATATTTAGAATGTGTCCCTGGAAATTAAGCTTGTGATCAATGAGAACGCCAAGGAATTTGCCATCTAATTTGTTACAAATTTGGGTATTGTTAATCTTGAGATTTATTTGGTTAGAGGATTTATTGCCAAACAGAATATAGAAAGTTTTGTCAATGTTAAGGGTGAGTTTGTTGGCAGTTAGCCAAAGATGGACTTTATTAAGCTCGGTATTTACTGTGGCATTTAGAGCAAGGGGGTCAGGACTGGAGTAAATGAAGGTTGTGTCGTCAGCAAATAGAATTGGTCTAAGGTGTTGGGAGGCATTTGGAAGGTCATTAATGTAGATGAGAAAGAGGAGAGGGCCAAGTATACTGCCCTGAGGAACACCAATGTTGATGGGTAGGGTAGGAGAAATTGAATTGTTCACAGAAACATACTGGAGTCTGTCAGTAAGGTAAGATTTGAGGTATTGCAGGGAGAGTCCTCTGACTCCATAATGATGTAATTTAAGAAGAAGGTTTTGGTGGTTCACAGTGTCAAAAGCCTTACGCAGGTCCACAAATAACCCAACAGGGAACTCATTTTTATCAAGAGCTGCATGAATTAAGTTAATCATACTAATAAGTGCATCGTTAGTGCTTTTTTTAGGTCTGAAGCCATATTGGCAAGAGCTAAGTATATTGTGCTTGGCTAGATAAGAGTAAAGCTGCTTGTAGATTAGTTTTTCAAAAATTTTTGATAAGTTAGGCAGGATTGAAATAGGTCTGTAGTTGTTAACATCAGTGAGATCACCACATTTGTGGACAGGGGTTACTCTCGCTTTTTTTAGAATATCTGGGAAGGTTTGGAGTTCAAGTGACTTGTTGAAGAGCAATGTAATTGCAGGGGCTAAGGATCTGGAGGCTTTTTTGTAAATTAATGTCGGAATCTCCTCAAGGGCACTAGACTTGGTTTTAAGGGAAAGGATTATCTCATTGACATCAGTGGAATTAGTAGGCTTTAGGTACAGAGACTGTGGATAGTTACCTGAAAGGTAGTCCTTAACCTCAGTACTGGAAGAAGGAATATCATTTGCAAGGGATGACCCAATGGAAGAGAAGAACCTATTGAACTCAATAGCAGAATCAGATGCTGAAAGCTGACCATCGTTATTTGACAGGAGTGTTGGTTTGTTGTTTAAAATCTTCTTTGATCCCAAGATTTGTGAAATTGTGCTCCAAGTTTTTTTAATGTTGCTCTTTATTTGGGTAAATTTATCTTCGTAGTATTTAGTTTTGGCTCGTCTAATTATCTTAGATAGCAGTAAAGAGTAATTCTTTGAGAATTCTTTAGAGACGGTTCCTAGCCTATACTTCTTCTCAAGGTCATGTTTTTTATTAATGGATTTAAGTATTCCCTTTGTAAGCCAGGGATTGTTAAGCCTTTTGGTAGTGACTTGTTTTGTAAGCATAGGACAGTGGGTGTTATAAAGGCTTAGAGTTTTTTGAAGAAAAGATTGTACTGCTAGGTTGATGTCCCCTATGTTACCTAACTCTGACTCCCAGTTGACATTATCAGCAGCAGTTATAAAATTGCCTATAGCAGATTCATTGTGCAGCCTAAAACTTATCTCCCTTGACTCTAGAGGTGGTTTGTTAATGTTAGTTAAGAGAAATGTGGGGTAATGGTCTGTAGTACTGTCGGTGATTATACCTGAAGTAAGCGGAGAGGTTATGTTGGTCCAGATGTGATCTAGAGTCGTGGCAGTACTATCAGTGATTCTGGTAGGTCTAGTGATTAAGGGTATGAGGAAGCAGGAATTCATACAGTTGAGGAAGCTAACAGTAGTAGGGTGCTCAGGCTCGCAGAGGTCAATATTAAAGTCCCCTGCGATAATTAGATGGTTTTTGTTAAGTCTGTTATCGAGTATTAGATTTCTAAGGTTTGAATTGAATTCGGGCACATCAGTGTTAGGAATCCTATAGACTGCTCCCACAGACAGGATAGATTCGGTACCCTTTACTCTGAAACTGGCGAAGATATACTCCCCACAGCAGTCTCTAGTTCTAATTACTTTTAAGCATGTTAGTTCATGATGGTAGTAAAGAGCAGTACCACCACCTCTCTGAGTTTGACGACAGTTGTGAATTGCCAAGTAGTTAGGCATGTTAAAGAGTTGAGTAGTATCCTCTTTCAACCATGTTTCAGTAAGTACAATAAAAGTGAATTTGTTGTCAATAGTTTCAATTAAGGCACTAACATCATCGAAGTGTTTACCTAGGGATCTAACATTTAAGTTGATTACAGAGATATTGTGATTATGTGATAATACATTGTTTACATCATTTGCTGTAAAATATCTGCAGTTCAGATCATTAAAGTGATGATTGTCATAGATAGTGGATAAGAGGTTTAGTTCAGGGTCTAAACTTGCCTGCATAATAAGGATGGTTGCAGGAATACAAGGCAGGAATGGCAAATTACAAAAAAGAATTAAGACATAAAAGGGGAAATATATATAAAACAAGTCTATACAACACACAAACAAAATGAACAAAAAAAAAACAAAAAATGAGGTAGCTTACAGGTACTCTCAGGTACACTAGCTGTAAGTAAATAATTTCCATAAATGAGACACAGGCAAAGCCAGTGGTACAATGGAGTAAGAGAGGATGGCGAGGCTAGGCAACCTTAGTAATAAATGAAATCAGTGAAAAGTTGAGTAATAAACATAGGTTAATTTAAGCTAAGGATTATTTACTAAAAGTAGTAAGTTATGACCGTATACTTAAGAGGCATGAAGATATAATTAAGCACTCGGTTAATTGTGCCCAGAAAATGACTAGTAGAAGGTAAATTAAAAATTAATTAAAAAGTGAAACAAAAAGAAATTAGGATACCTAGCCCGCACTACGTGACAAGGGGATTAATTATGTTGACTCATTGGGAGCGCTAATAAAGTTAGACAGACCACATTGGTTGAGGAAGGTGTTGAGGTTATCCTCATTAGTAATTGTAAACATTTTACCTGTTGATGTTTTCCTAACTTTAATCAAGCCATCTCTAACGAAGCACTGATGAATCGCGTCTGGGTTTTGATGACGGATTTGACGCAGGCGGTAGAGGAGGTGCTGTCTTTTTCTAGTCAAGCACTCGTTTATGTAAATTCCCTTTTTTTGGGACGCAGCTGTTTGGACAAGATGAGATTTAGTGGACTGGGAGGCCAATTTCAGTCGAATTTTGCGCTGGTTGTGTCCAGATGGGTTAGTTTTGCCTACTCTGTAGGCAGCAATAATGTCAGTTTTGTCTAGATTGACCTGCAATTCTTGTTTTAAGAGATTCTGAACAATTTCAGTACACTTTTCACCTTCGCGTTCAATTGGAATAGCTTGGGACGACACAACTACAGAATCAAGCAGCTTTTGCTGATCTTGTTCATCCTGGGTGACGGAACGTTGGGCGGATAAAGTATTGATACTTGCAGTCATTTTGCTGAGAGCTTCCTCTTGTTTTTTTATGGTTTCATCAGATTTCAGACGAATGTTTTCCTCACGGAGACCATTCAAGTCATGCTGGAGTTGATCACGGCTAGCCCTTAAGTTTCTATTATCATCCTGGAGGAGGGTTATTTCTTGCTGTTGTTGCTGGAGGTTCGAACAGTTGGCTTGATTTTCGGATTGAAGACTCAAGATGATCGTATTTTGAGCCTCAAGGACTGAGCACAACTTTTTGAACCATTGGTTATCAGCCCAGTTATGGAACTCCGGTGAGGGACCAGAAGCACGCTTGAATCTCGTAAACAGTGATGCGAGAGTGGCAGCAGGGGAGGGTTGAGAGGACAACCCTCCCTGGCTCAATGGGGTGGAGGGGAGGGAGGCACCATCGCCACAGACCCCAGAGCTTCCAGAGGGAGAAACACGTTGACTGGCACTATTTGTCGGGATGGATGCCTTGTTAGGGGCTTTGTTGATCTTATTTACCAGTACAGTCTTGTTCCTGGGAGACATGATAGGTATAGGATGACTGGAGTATTTGTTGTGGTGGAAACTTGCGGCAGGCAGCGCGGTGGTGGGCAGAGGCGGGCACTGGTACTCACACAGAGAGGATTGTTTTGAATTTAGTTTGTGTCTGAATGAGTCGATTTGGGTTGGTTACTTTGATTGTGCTATGACATGCTTGGACTCCACGTACTTAGCTGCCTGTGGGTGGTGGTCTACATCATCTGGCGGTAGTTTAAGGGCTGAAAATACAGCGTAGAGTGAGGAGCGTAAAAAGCGTGTTGACGCGGGGGGTGTCGTGTGAATGCAAGTTGCAAAAACCTACTCATGTTTTGTGGAGGTATATAACTTCAAGACACATTAACTCCACATATTTTTGCTGCTTTTCAAGAAGCAGTCGTAGGAATAGCCCGGGAGAACTACAGTAATGGGTCATTTCTAAAGAACATTTAGAATTACTCTGTGGTGTGTAAAAATGTCGGCTAGTAAGCCGACAATCGCACTTCAAATAAATGAGAAGGTAATTTTCAATGACCTACACCTTGTGTCTCCCATACTAATTTAGAAGACTATAGTCATCCAAAGTTATACCTGATTGTTTAGGGAGCTGTAAAAACATTTCAATAGGGGGGAGTGTTGTATCATTAAAGCAGCTGATTTAGTGCTATATTCATAAGGAAAAAATTGTTTCCCCTTTAAGAGAAGGTGGTGGCTCTCTTTAGGCAAACCTTCTATCATTGAGTGAGTGAATGTTAAGGGGCTGGCTGAATCTATGTGGGTCTTTGCTAGGGATGAAAGACTACTGTAATAAAAGCTAGTGAATCGAGAAATTTAAGCTTCCCTATTTCCACCTTAAGATATTTCGTTACCTGTCTCATGAGGATATTGCTCTAATATTTGACCCATGCAAACTCCCTCAAAATTAAGCCCATGTCATAAGACATATTTGAGCAATTAGGACTAAACTCTCTAGGGCATTCTTGTGTCGAAGGTTGCAATAGTTACACAGAGCTCCTTTATATATTGAGTTTTCCCTAAGGTGATCATGATGTTGAACCTTGAAATTGGTGAGGGTAAATACCTCTTCACAAAACTGACAGTGTGACTGTCTCCTAAAATGAACCATATCCTCAAGAGACATGTCTATTTCATAATAGGGGAGTGTGGATCTGATAA
>WNGS01042769.1:0-12089 GCA_020271785.1 Procambarus virginalis
GCCCGAAACGCTGCGCGTACTAGTGGCTTTACCAGATTGTAATTACCATATTATATATTCTCACATTCCCAATGTACCTTCTTGTATATGAATAAATAAATAATAAATTCTGCTTGGGGACTTCAACCTACGGCACCTGAAATGGAAGCACCTGGCTAATACAGTAATATCAGAAAGAATACCAGGAAGTAGCCTCAATGAACAGGCACATGCAAATGACCTGCTACGGATGTGCGACAGGTTTGCCTTAAACCAGCAAATAGTAGAACCAACTAGGAAGGAGAACACGCTGGACCTCATTTTCACTAATAATGATGAATGATCAGGAACATAATGATTACAAATACCTGTTACTCAGATCACAACTTAATTGAAGTTATGACAACCATGGGAATAGACCTTCAAAACCAGTCCAGATTCCCGGTGGAGGAGATTTCAGCAAATTCAACTTCAATAATAAACAGATAAACTGGGAGCAAATAAACCAGGACTTCACAGAAATAAACTGGGAAGAACAGCTAGAAAATGCGAACCTGAACCAGTGCCTGGAAAAAATAAGCTCAGTAGCACTAGAAATATGTACAAACCGCATCCCCCTAAGAAAAAAGAGGAAGAGATGCAGATTGGAACGAGAACGTCGTTCCCTATATAGGCGAAGAAAACGAATCGCGGAACAACTTGAGAGTCGCACCCTATCTCAGGAACGGCGAAGAAGGTTAGGTAGCGAAATAGGAAAAATTGAACTCAAGCTACAAGAATCATACAAACCCAGGAGAGGCAAAGAGAGCAAAAGGCCATCAGTGAAATAGAGAGAAACCCGAAATATTTTTTCTCCTATGCAAAATCAAGATCAAAAACCACATCTAGTATCGGGCCCCTGCGAAAGGAAGATGGAACTTTCACCGATGACAACAAAGAAATGAGCGAGCTACTGAGGAAGCAGTACGACTCTGTTTCAGCGAGCCATTAAACGCACTAAAGATCGATAACCCAAATGAATTTTTCATGGATATGATACCAACATCAAATCATATATCAGACGTCACCCTATCCCCACTGGATTTTGAAGAAGCCATAAACAGTATGCCTATGCACTCTGCACCAGCCCGGATTCTTGGAACTCCATATTCATCAAGAACTGTAAAAAACCACTATCGCAGGCCCTCCACATTCTGTGGAGACAAAGCCTAGATACTGGCGTTATCCTGATATACTAAAAACAGCAGAGATAGCACCACTTCATAAAGGAGGAAATAAGGCAGAGGCAAAAAATTACAGACCGATAGCGTTAACATCGCACATCATTAAAATTTTGAGAGAGTGCTAAGAAGTAAGCTCACAAAATACATGGAAGCACAGCATCTCCATAACCCCCGACAACATGGTTTCAGAACAGGGCGCTCTTGCCTGTCGCAGTTGCTGGACCACTATGATATGGCATTAGATGCTATGGAAGACAAACAAAACGCTGATGTAATTTACACAGATTTCGCAAAAGCTTTTGATAAATGTGACCATGGTGTTATTGCACATAAAATGCGCTCAAAAGGAATTACCGGAAAAATAGGCAGATGGAATCCTACAATTTCCTGACCAACAGAACCCAATGTGTAATAGTCAACAAAATAAAATCCAGCCCATCAACCGTTAAGAGCTCAGTCCCCCAGGGTACTGTGCTTGCTCCAGTACTTTTTCTCATCCTCATATCGGACATAGACAAGAACACAACCTATAGCACTGTATCATCCTTTGCAGATGACACCAGGATCTTCATGAGAGTAGGCAACATAGAGGACACGGCAAACCTCCAGTCAGATGTAGATCAGGTCTTTCTATGGGCTACAGAAAATAATATGGTGTTTAACGAAGATAAGTTCCAGCTCATGCGCTATGGAAAAAATGAAAATATAAAAACGGAAACCACGTACAAAACTCAGACAAATCATAACATAGCACGAAAAGGCAATGTAAAGGATTTGGGTGTACTCATGTCGGAAGACCTTACCTTTAAAGAACACAATAAAGTGGCCGTCACAACTGCACGAAAAATGACAGGTTGGATAACAAGAACTTTTCACACTAGAGATGCTATACCGATGATGATACTTTTCAAAACGCTTGTGCTCTCTAGAGTGGAGTACTGCTGCACAATGACAGCCCCTTTCAAAGCTGGAGAAATTGTTGACCTGGAGAGCGTGCAGAGGTCCTTTACTGCTAGAATCCACTCGGTAAAACATCTAAACTATTGGGACCGACTAAAGAGCCTAAATCTGTACTCCCTTGAGCGCAGGCGGGAGAGATACATAATAATTTACACATGGAAAATATTAGAGGGGCTGGTCCCAAACCTGCACACAGAAATAACATCACATGAGACCAGAAGACATGGCAGGATGTGCAGAATACCCCCGTTGAAAAGCAGAGGTGCAACAGGTACTCTGAGAGAGAACTCTATCAACATCAGAGGCCCGAGACTGTTCAACACGCTTCCACTACACATAAGGGGCATAACTGGCAAACCCCTCACAGTGTTCAAGAGAGAACTGGATAAGCACCTCCAAAGGATACCTGATCAACCAGGCTGTGACTCATACGTCAGGCTGCGAGCAGCCGCGTCCAACAGCCTGGTTGATCAGTCCAGCAACCAGGAGGCCTGGTCGATGACCGGGCCGCGGGGACGCTAAGCCCCGGAAGCACCTCAAGGTAACCTCAAGGTAAGGTGACTAACAAATCTCTGAATTTTGAATTATATTGTATATATATATATTTCGAATTTCGAATTAAATTCTATAGATTTATATTAAATTCTATAATTCTATCGAATTATGTTGTATATATATATTTCGAATTTCGAATTAAATTCTATAGATTTCTCACAGTTTCTATAGATTTATATAGCAAATTATCTTGTATTTTATTTAAAATAATCATCAAATTTAGCAATATTCATCGAACTTAGCAATATTCTCATGTTTATCATCATCTTTCCCTTGTGTGATTTAAACCAAATATTGAAGATTTAGGCAATATTTTCCCGTTTTATTTCTTTCTGTATTGTAATAAAAAACCATACAATTTAGTAATATTTTGACGTTATAAATATAAACATAAATTCATGAACTCCATAGGAAGTTCTATAGATTTCACAGTTATTTTTATCATTTGTACTGGAAACGTCATTTTTCATATGCTTCTAATATGATCTAAATAACATTAAGCTCCGCTTGGTTATTTAACTATTTGTACTTCGTAAATACAATGAGTATGATATTGATAAGGAGAGAAATAGACGCTGTATGCAAGGCAAACGGCGGAATTTCTGGGAAGGAAGAAAATGTAATACCATACTCGGTGGCTAACCGACCATGGTTGAGCGTGCATCTTGGGGGGGGGGGTATTTACGCGCGCACGGGGACGCACCAATCGTCTCGCTGCTGCGTTCCCGGGCGATACACTCAAAACGTGTCTCCACACATCTGCGTTAAGGTCTAACCTTCACAAGCTGCGCCTATCTTAAAGGAGCATCACCTTGAGCGCCCAGTGCTCACGAAATTCTTCTCATATTCTTAAGTGTACAGAGTGGGGGAAGAGCCTCATTCAGAGTGGAGATATGAAGACTCACATGTTGGTGCACAGGAGCGAGGAGGTGCTGGGAAGAGGTTCAGGCATCTTCGAAGTAGGTCCTCTCATCTTTTATACATTCGGCTGTTAATTCCCACAAGCGTTGAGGACAAACCTCTCGAGTGTCCCGAGTGTGGGAAGAGGTTCAGTCTGTTTAGTCATATGATGACTCACAATTTAGTGCATTCTCCTATCTTATTCCATTCGGCAGACAATCCCCCAAGTGTACAGCCCCCACAAGTGTAGATGACAAACCTCACGAGTGTCCCATGTGCGGGAAGAGGTTCAGTCTGCATCGTCTTATGAAGACTCTCATTTTAGTGCATTCGGATGACAAACCTCACGAGTGTCCAGAGTGTGGTAAGAGTTTCTGTCGTCTTGGCCATCTGAAGAGACACTTATTAAGGCATTCAGAGGAACGCCGTTTCGTGTGTGCAGAGTGTGGCAGGAGTTTTAAGAACGTGAAGCTATATTAACACACATGTTAAATCATTGGCGGTTCGCCCTCATGAGTGTCGAGGATGTGGAAAAAGATTCAGGAGTCTTCGAAGTCTGAAGTCCGTGTGTTACTGCATTGTGTTCCGGAAGGCCACATTACTCAATGCCTTAATTTATCCTATATGAGCAGTGCGCCAGTGCAGCATTTGATGCAACTAGGGAAAATGTCATGGCTTATTGCGAAGGATCCTAGTGCCAGTTACCCAATACAATGTCGGGGTATGCACAAAGAAGGGCTCATTTCTTAAACAGTCATTATGTCTGGCTATGTGTTTTCACTTTTCCCGTTTATTATTTCCCCTCATTCATTTATCTATGATATTTCGCTCCTCATTTGGCTTGCCCGCCTGCGGGCGGGCCTAGCGGGTCCGTAGAATTACCCAAATCTACCCAAATGTACCCAAATCCTCCTAGTATTACGTAAGTAATGAAGAAATATGATATATTTACTTACTGTAATGTTGGTGCTGCACGTAGAACACGATCAAACCTATTTTCACTCTGAAATAATGTAATTTCATATCGAAATTCGAAGTAAATATGTAGCAGGTGACGCCATAGGAAGTCGACGGTCCAGGCGACAAAATTGTGGAGCGACTTATCCAAGATATATGGTCGACTGGAGAGTGTTTGCTGCCATGTCAGCCTCCTGTACACAGTGATCCAGTCGTCGCACTTCTTTGCTCAAATTGTTGCAAATTTAATTAATGATATTAACAAGTAGAATGGGTATTTTTAATAATATCTTTCATAAATACCCACAAAATATTTAATATTTATTTAAAAAAATGTGTCTGGAAGTTAAATCAACTCCACAGGACAATAATTTTGCTATATAGATACTATCGTTATTCGTTTGTATGCGTTCGCTACTTAAACTACTCATGCCCTTTTCGTTCATAGAACACCGAACCTAACACGCTCTCTTATATATTGCTTAGTTAATAGAGATTCGCAAATAAAACTTATATTTGTATGTGTTATTAGAAAGGCAGAGATAAAATAGTTTTTGTGAATCCATCACAGAGATTATATCTTATTAGACAGGAAAGATATTCATATTTTAAACAAGGTTTCTTGGCCGACGCTCTCCCTATCGATGGGATTTATGATCTTTCGAAGATCAATGTTAATTTAATCTAAATATTGTAATAAACGAAGTTTTCTATGTCATAATAAAGACAGAAATATAAGCTGTATGTTATTACTTTAGCATAAATATAACTGAAGTGAAAGTGAAGATATATGCCTTTTTAAAGTTATGTGATGGCTATCTCAGGGAGTGTGAAGGCCTGCAAACAAGTGAATTAATTGCGTAATTCATTTGCATATGTGCAAAGTAACATCAAAGGTCTATATGTCAGCATAAACAAAGATGTAGACGATAATGTGACTACATTTCAAGTAAAATATATCTTAAATGAAAGCCAAGACATGGTTAAATAAATAGCCAATACCACACCATCGCCGGTGTCCGGACACATGAAAACTTCCAATGCATCAGTGTCCTGCCAGGCGGGCAATATAGGCTTCACAATTCAGAAAAAATTAGTAATTCAGAGAGATGCGTTGATAAACGCAAAATATTTTATATTTTAAATACAGATATAAACTTTGTTTTCAAACGTTTATTGTAACAATAACTCGAGTATAAGAATCAAGATATATTTTTGGACTTAACAATTTCCTATAAAGTGCAGTGCTACCTTAATTGTATATGATCATCATCATGTACAGACAGAAATTAACTTATAAAATGTTGAGGTAAAGATAGACGTATAAACCATAATATTATAATTATAATAATTCATTTTTGGGGGGAACTGGAAGCCACAGTATATTCATACACGATAGGCTTTTATCAAGGACATCCTTAAGGTCGAATTACTGACCCCGCCTAGGATGCAACCCCACAACAAGCTGACTAATTCCTGAGTACCTACTTACTGCTTGGTGAACAGTTACATTACGTGAAAGGAAATTTACTCAACCATTTCTGTCCCGCCCAGGATTCGAACACGGAATTCTCGATTGTGCGTCGAGAACGAACAAGACTGTAATACTGGGACCCATATACATATGATGATATGTTTATATTATCAGAAAATCGGAAACATAAAATTTATTTGTAAATATTGGTCATTAAAGTTATTTTGGAAACAGAGGTGTATTTTATAGTTATCTTAATACAGAGCACGAATATCATACTCATCCTGTGAATGGTAGTTTATTGTGCATCCTATACTCATCCTGTGAGTCCTATTTACGTGCACCCTATACTTATCCTCTGTGCGGTAATTTATTGTGCAACCCATACTCATCCTGTTACCAGTAGTTTGTTTAACCCCATACCCATCCTGTGACCTGTAAATTATTGTGCAACTCATACTTATCCTGTTACCTGCAGTTTATTGTGCACCTCATACTCATTCTGTGAGTCACATAGGATATCGTGCAACCCTTTCTCATCGTGTGAATCTTTGTTTACTTTGCTCTCCATACTCATCCTCTGTGCGATAGTTTCTTGTGCATCCCATACCCATCGTGTGAGTGGTAGTTCATTGCGTACCCTATATACTCATCCTGTGAGCATAGGGTACACAATGAGTTCATTTGTACTCCATACTCATCATCAAGAAGTGTATTTTACCAGCATTGTATTACAAATTAATTAATAAGAATAAAGGCTTAACTGGATTACGGACTCATAATCAAAATAAGAGCCATCACTAATTATCATGACAAACGGCCTAGGCTCCACTTCCGCCGCCTTCGACAAGCTGCCGCCGGAGGTGGGTAGTTTATTGTGCACCCCCGCACCCCTCAGTCTTACCTGGGACGCGGTCGGGTCAAGATACCTGCTCCTCGCCTAGGGGTGAAGTTGGTATGGTGTTTAGCTCAGTCTACACATAAGGAGACTGACTAGTACAATCGCCTTCCCCCCCCCCTCCCCCCATGCTGGGTACTGAGATGGAGACTCAGTCACCAGAGGAACTGGCTACTTCCCATAGCAATAACATGGACTCCGAAAGCAGCCAGTCAGAAGAGGAGGGCGAGTATCAAGACGTGCTAACAAGGAATCAGAAGAAACGGAGAAGAAAGGATGCAAGTCGTAGTGTAGACTGTAATGGTATGCTTAACGGAAACGACAAGAGAATGAAGAACGTCGCCGAGACTGATGTCGACGAACGGAGGGAACGAGGTCAGGAACCTTACCTTGATACCTTGAGGTGCTTCCGGGGCTTATCGTCCCCGCGGCCCGGTCATCGACCAGGCCTCCTGGTTGCTGGACTGATCAACCAGGCTGTTGGACGCGGCTGCTCGCAGCCTGACGTATGAGTCACAGCCTGGTTGATCAGGTATCCTTTGGAGGTGCTTATCCAGTTCTCTTGAACACTGTGAGGGGTTTGCCAGTTATGTCCCTTATGTGTAGTGGAAGCGTGTTGAACAGTCTCGGGCCTCTGATGTTGATAGAGTTCTCTCTCAGAGTACCAGTTGCACCTCTGCTTTTCAACGGGGGTATTCTGCACATCCTGCCATGTCTTCTGGTCTCATGTGATGTTATTTCTGTGTGCAGGTTTGGGACCAGCCCCTCTAATATTTTCCACGTGTAAATTATTATGTATCTCTCCCGCCTGCGCTCAAGGGAATACAGATTTAGGCTCTTTAGTCGGTCCCATAGTTTAGATGTTTTACCGAGTGGATTCTAGCAGTAAAAGATCTCTGCACGCTCTCCAGGTCAGCAATTTCACCAGCAGTGAAAGGGGCTGTCATTGTGCAGCAGTACTCCACTCTAGAGAGCACAAGCGTTTTGAAAAGTGTCATCATCGGTATAGCATCTCTAGTGTGAAAAGTTCTTGTTATCCAACCTGTCATTTTTCTTGCAGTTGTGACGGCTACTTTATTGTGTTCTTTAAAGGTAAGGTCTTCCGACATGAGTACACCCAGATCCTTTACATTGCCTTTTCGTTCTATGTTATGATTTGCCTGAGTTTTGTACATGGTTTCCGTTTTTATATTTTCATTTTTTCCATAGCGCATGAGCTGGAACTTGTCTTCGTTAAACACCATATTATTTTCTGTAGCCCATAGAAAGACCTGATCTACATCTGACTGGAGGTTCGCCGTGTCCCTATGTTGCCTACTCTCATGAAGATCCTAGTGTCATCTGCAAAGGATGATACAGTGCTATAGGTTGTGTTCTTGTCTATGTCCGATATGAGAATGAGAAAAAGTACTGGAGCAAGCACAGTACCCTGGGGGACTGAGCTCTTAACAGTTGACGGGTTGGATTTTATTTTGTTGAAATCCAACCCGTCAACCGTTAAGAGCTCAGTCCCCCAGGGTACTGAGCTCTTAATGATATGATGGAATTGTGATGGAAATACCGGAGGGGAACGAGAAGCTGACGAAGGTAATTATATATAAATACCCTCAGATTTTAGACCCCGCATTCATCCACGACGACCAACGATTTGTGTTGGCCAAGCGTCACCTTATTAAGGTGAAGCTAGGAATCAGGTGGTGGCTCTAGTGAGAGGTGAAGTTCCCGAGAGAGTGTTCATCACTGGGGCTGGCTACAGGCATGTAGCAAAGTAGTACCTGAGGAAGGTGAGGGTCAGCGGAGATGGAGGCTTCTCTTCCCTGCCTCATGCAAGCTGGCCTATCATCAGAAGCTGCTGTGGACAGTCAGACTTGGAAGAGAACACCGCAAGTTCGAGCCCCTGCTGAAGGAAGGTGTAAACAGACCTTACTTAACGGTAGGTTCTATGGAGGCAGTGGAGTATCTTACCCAGCACGGATATGATGGAATTGTGATGGAAATACCGGAGGGGAACGAGAAGCTGACGAAGGTAATTATATATAAATACCTCAGATTTTAGACCCCGCATTCATCCTCGACGACCAACGATTTGTGTCGGCCAAGCGTCACCTTATTAAAGGTGAAGCTAGGAATCAGGTGGTGGCTCTAGTGAGAGGTGAAGTTCCCGAGAGAGTGTTCATCACTGGGGCTGGCTACAGGCATGTAGCAAAGTATGTAGAAGAGCCCGTAATATGCCTGAAATGCTGCAGATGGGGGCACAAATCCTGGAGATGTCAACATGATCCACGATGTCGATTCTGCGGAAAGTCTCACCTCTCTAATCTGTGTAGAAGCAGACTTAATCTGGGTGAGAAAATAGTTCCCAGATGCTGCAACTGTGGAGGTGTTCACAACGCGAGCTCGGCTGTGTGTAGCAAGAGGCCGAGTATGGATGTTCCCCGGCCGGTGAATGTTTCAGAGCAAGCAAGAGCTCTTACCCAGACACCGGGAGCACAGCAAAACAGTCTGCCCAAACAGCGCCAGTGAACCGGACGAATGCATGGGTAAAGGAGTCACCTTTACTTCGACAGGCTCAAGCAACAAGCAGCCACGCCAACACTCAGGACTCCGGCGGTGACGGTGTAACGGTGAGTGAAGTGGTTACTGGGGCTCAGAAAGAGGGCCATAATGATATGGTCAAGGAGGTGTGGGCTGAACTAAGAAAAGTTGGTGAGTTCCTCCGAAATCTTGGGCAGAGAATCGAGTCCATCGAGGCGAAATTAAACGTTCAGGAGGTCAAGGAAAATCACAAAACAGTGAAGGAAAGTCAGGACATAGTGGTTGAGGGCAATAATGAAATATGAGTGATGAAATGAAGGAAAGTGAAGTGTGTGTGAATGATGATAGGTGTGAAAGGAAGAAACCTATAATTACACATAAAATGAAGGAATCATTTGGGCCAATAATGGACGTCACAGGACTGAAAAAATCTCTTGAGAACCGCAATGTTGCTTTTACTGGTGAGCTTGGGAGGAGTGGGAGATATTATACAAGGTATGGCTATCATTTAGTGAACTTATTGGGGATGACTTAGACAGTGAATTGTTTAATAATGGATCACCCTAGACTGAAAGTGTTGTCATGGAATGTTAATGGTTTAAGAAACAGGGTTACAGATGTTCATTGTTATGTGATGGGAAATGATATTGATGTTGTAGCTCTTCAGGAGACAGGGGATAGGAATGAAGGCTTATTGAAATTAAATGGCTATAAAGGGTTTCACCTCTTCGCCGCAAATAACATCAGAGGCACGTCGATTTATGTTAAGAACTCCATACCAGCAGAGTTAGTAGAACCGCCGAAAACGCAAGGTATAGAGAGTGTCTGTGTTAAATTATCATTAAGGGAAGGGGAATTTATTGTAGTTAAATTGTATGTTTCCAGGAACTGCTTCGACGCTAACTATCTACCTGACTGCCTTTATACTAATCCTTCACTGGTCATTGGGGACCTTAATGCTCGGCACACAAGCCTTGGGACAGTGGGTAGTATTATGCTAATGGGGTCAAGTGGTTACAGTTTCTACAAGATCATCCAGATACCTGTCTCTTGGGAAACAATGAACCAACTCACATCAGGGGAGGACGGCTTGACTATGCTGCCTTTTAAACTCTCAGGGGATTATGGGGGAGGCTCGGGTTGTTCGGGAACTACTTAGTGACCACTTGCCTTGAACGTTGAATTACCATTGGGGAAAAAACAAGTCCACTTTCAAAGGAAAAGGCTAAATATTAATAAAGATATGAAAAATTATTTTATTCAAAATATGGGAGATTGGTATCAACAATACACGCCGCTCTGTGCTGATAGTTTTTACGAGGACATGGTCGAGAACATAGAGAAATTAGTACAGAGGGAAAATAACGGGGGCAGGGGAAGCAAGACGCATGGACCTAAGAAATTTAAATATCTCAATGATCAGCAAGTTAAGGGGTGGGAGAGAATGCTACGGAGTGCACATAAAGAATGGTTAAAAAATGGAATGAGGGATGAAGAGAAAAATACAATGTTGGAAGTGGCTAGGGAATGCAGTCAGGTGAGGAAGGAGGCGCGGGACAGATACTGGCAAGACTTTGCGCAGTCCATTGGTAATACTAAGAACCTTAAAGACATATGGAGAGCAGTAAATAAAATCAGGGGTTATAAGCCCAAATTCATTGCTCACTCAGATCCAGGGAAGGTTGCTAATGAGTTAGTAGATAAATGGGCTAGTGCTGCTGGTATGGAGTCCTTACCTGCAGACACGAGAGTCACCATTGAGTCATGGGAAAATATTAGAAATGGAGTAACTTTATGTGCTTTAAATACAAGATCTGTAACATGCACTGAGATAACTCACGATGAGCTACTGGATGCTATAAAAAGTGGCAGCTCTACTGCTCCTGGAAAAGATGGAGTAACGTATGACATTCTTAATATTTAGCCGGTATGAAACCTAGTCCCTTACTTGATTTGTTTAATATGAGTTATAGAGAGGGAAAGTTACCAAGAAAATGAAAAGAGGCTGTCATCATTCCTATCCCTAAGTCAAACGGAGGCTACAGACCTGTCTCCTTAATATCCTGCTTTTGTAAAATGATGGAAAGGATTTTGTTAAATAGGCTACTCTACCTGTAGGTGATAACATGTCCAGTAATCTCTTTGGTTTATCAAAGGCAAAAGTACTGCAGATTGTCTCTTAAAGTGTTTGTCTAATGTGGATGCAATTGTAGAGTTTTTGTTGATCTGCAAGGAGCATTTGATAAAGCCAATGGGGAAGTAATCTTATACGAATTAGCCAATCTGGGAATAACAGGAGATTGCTACACTGGATAAGGATTATCTACAAGGCAGAAAAGGTCAGGTGTATTACCAGGGATACATGTCTGAGGAACGGATGTTTCAGTTAGGTACCCCACAAGGGGAGTATTAAGTCCCACCTTATTCAATGTATTAATGAACAGATTAGCATCAGAGATGTATCCTCCAGGGGTCACGACGATCATATATGCTGATGACATTCTTATACAAGGCACTTCTGGGAACAAAATTCAAACTGCTCTTAACATACTTGTACAACCTGTCACAAGTTAGGCTTAGTTATAAATGCAGATAAAACCAAATATGG
>WNGS01042770.1:9947-21116 GCA_020271785.1 Procambarus virginalis
TGTTGTTACTGTTTTTGATGCTTTGCTGTTGCTACTGTTGCTGGTGCTGCTGTTGTTCTGCTTCTGGTGCTGCTTTTTGTTCTGTTTCTGGTGCTGCTGCTGTTTGTTCTTCTGGTGTATCTGTTTATTACTGTTTTCTGGTTCTGCTGGTGTTACTGTTTCTGGTGCTTTTGTTGTTACTTTATATGGTAATGCGGTTTCCTGTTGCTGGTGAGGCCTTTGTTACTTTTAATGGTGCTTCTGTTGTTACTGTTATTGGTGCTTGCTGTTAGTATTGTTCATGATGATGCTGGTGTGTTACTTCTGCTGGTGCAGCTGGTGTTATGCTGCTGGTGGTAGCTATTCTTACTGTTACGGGTACTGCTTTTCTAACTTTTGCTCCTTTGTTACTGTTGTTGGTGCTGATGTTAGTACTGCTACTGGTGCTGCAGTTGTTACTGTTTCTGGTATTGCTATTGTTACTGTTTACTTGCGGTGCCGTTTTACTGTTCCAGGTGCTGCAGTTGTTTCTGTTGCTGGTGCTGCTGTTATTAATGTTCCAGTGCTGCTATTGTTGCTGTTGCTGATTCTGCTGTTATTACTGTTGTTGGCGCTGCTGCTGTTACTATTACTGCTGCTCCTGTTTGTTGCTGCTGTTGTTGCTGCTGTTGTTTGCTATTTTTACTGTTAATTGTGCTGCCGTTGTTACTGTTCCAAGTGCTGATCTTTTACTATTGCTGGTGCTGCTGTTATTAATGTTACCTCTGCTGCGTTTTTACTGTTCTAGGTGCTGCTGTTGTTACAGTTACAGGTGCTTCTGTTGATACGTTACTTGCGCTGCTGTATTTACTGTTACTTGTTCTGCCATTGTTTCTGTTCAAGGTGCTACTGTTGCTTCTGTTAATAGTGCTGCTCAGTTACTGTTGCAGGTGCTGCTGTTGTTACTGTTACTGGTGCAGCTATTGTTACTGTTACTGGTGCCGCTGTTATTACTGTGCTTGTGCTGCTGTTATTACTGTTGCAGGTGCTGCTGTTATTACGGTTTCTGTTTTGTTATTTCTGTTAATGCTTCTTCTGTTGCTGGTGCTGCTGTTGTTACTGTTATTGTGCTGCTGTTACTGGTGTTACTGGTGCTGCTGTTATTACTAATGTGTTCTTGCTACTGGTGCTGCTGTTTTACAGTTGCAAGTGCTGCTGGTGTTACTGTTTCTGGTGATGCTATTTTAACTGTTACTGGTGCTGGTGTTGATGCTGTTACTAGTGCTGCTGTTATTACTGTTGCGTATGTTACTCTTTTACTGTTGAAGTGCATCTGTTGTTACTGTTATTGTGCTGCTGTTATTATGTTGCTGGTGCTGCTGTGTTACTGTTGTTGGTGCTGCTGTTGTTACTGTTAATAGTGATGTTGTTGTTACTGTTACTCGAGGCTGCTGTTATTGCTGTTGCAGGTTTTATGCTGTTGTTATTGTTACTGCCGCTGCTGTTGTTACTGTTTTACTTGGTGTTCCTGTTATTACTATTGCTGGTGCTGCTGTTGTTACTGTTATTGGTGCTGCTGTTATTATTTGCAAGTGCTGCTGTTGTTATGTTTCTGTGATGCTGTTTTTACTGTTACTGGTGCTGGTGTTGATGCTTTTACTGGTGCTGCTGTTATTACTGTTACGGGTGCTGCTGGTATTACTATTGCAGGTGCTCTGTTGTTACTGTTATTGTGATCTGTTTTAATGTTTTCTGGTGCTGTTGTTGTTACTGTGTTGGTGCTGCGGTTGTTACTGTTATTGGCTGTTTTGTTGTTACTGTTACTCTAGGCTGCTGCTATTGCTGTTGCTGGTGTTTACTGTTATTGCTGTTGCATGTGCTGCTGTTGTTACTGTTACTGGTGCTCCTGTTACGTTACTGGTGCTGCTGTTGTTACTGTTACTGCTGTTGTTACTGTTGATGGTGCACTGTTGTTACTGTTACATGTGCTGCAGGTGATACTGTTGCTGGTGCTCTTCTCATTACTGTTACTGGTGCTGCTGTTTTTACTTTAACCGGTGCTGCTTCTATTACTTTACTTTTGCTGCTGTTGTTACTATTACTTTTGCTTTTGTTGTTACTATTACTGGTGTTTTGTTTGTTACTATTGCTGGTGCTGCTGTTATTACTGTTTCTGGTGCTGGTGTTGTTACTGTTGCTAATGCTGCTGTTGTTACTGTTATTGGTGCTAATGTGGTTCGTGTTGCTGTTGTTACTGATACTGGTGCTGCTGTTGTTACTGTTACTGGCTGTTGGTGTTACTGTTGCTGGTGCTGCTTATTTTACTGTTCCTGGTGCTACTGTTGTTAATCTTACTGTTGCTGCTGTTGTTACTTTTACTGGTGCTGCTGTTGTTACTGTTATTGGTTGTTACTGTTACTGGAGCTCCTGTTGTTACTGCTACTGCGGCTCATTTCATTACTGTTGCTCGTGCTGTTGTTGTTACTGTTACTGGTGCTGCTGTTGTTACTGTTGCAAGTGCTGCTGTTGTTACTGTTTTTTTGCTGCTGTTGTTACGGTTACAGGTGCTGTTGGTGTTACTGTTGCTGGTGCTGCGGTTTTTACTGTTTCTGATGCTGCTGTTGTTACTCTTACTGGTGCTGCTGTTGTTACTGTTACTGGTGCTGCTGTTGTTACTGTTATTGGTTGTGCTGTTGCTACTGTTGTTACTGTTGTTATTGTTATGGTTGTGCTGTTGTTACTGTTACTGGTGCTGCTGTTGTTACTGTTACTGGTGCTGCTGTTATTACTGTTGCTGGTGCAGCTGTTGTAACTCTTATTGGTGCTGCTGTTGTTACTGTTACTGGTGCTGCTGTTGTTGCTGTTATTGGTGGTGCTGTTGTTACTGTCACTGGTGCTGCTTCTATTACTGTTGCTGGTGCTGCTGTTGTTACTCTTACTGATGCTGCTGTTGTTACTGTTATGGTGCTGCTGTTGTTACTGTTATTAGTGGTGCTGTTTTTACTGTTTCTGGTGCTGCTGTTCTTACTGTTACTGGTGCTACTGTTGTCACTGTTACTGGTGCTGGTATTATTATTGTTACTGGTGCTGCTGTTGTTACTGTTTCTGGTGCTGCTTTTCTTACTGTTAATGGTGCTCCTGTTATTTATGTTACTGGTACTGTTGTTGTTACTGTTACTGATGCTCCTGTTATTTCTGTTGCTGGTGCTGCGTTTGATACTGTTACCTGTTACTAGAACTCCTGTTATTATTGTTGCTGGTGCTGCTGTTGTTACTATTGCAGGTGCTGCTGTTGTTACTGTTGCAGGTGCTGCTGTTGTTACTGTTACTTTTGCTGCTGTTGCTACTGTGACTGGTGGTGTGTTAGTGTTGCTGGTGCTGCTGGTGTTGTTTCTGTTACTGGTCCTCTTGTTATAAATATTGCTGGTTCTGCTGTTTTAACTGTTGGTGGTGCTGCTTTTACTGTTGCTGGTTCATCTGTTGTTACTGTTGCTGGTGCTGTTGATGTTACTGTTAATGGTGCTGCTGTTGTTACTGTAACAGTGCTGCTGTTGTTATTGGTAATTGTGCGCCTTTTACACTGTTGGTTTGCTGCTGTTGTTACTGTTGCTGGTGCTGCTGTTGTTGCTGTTACTGGTGCTGCTGTTGATACTGTTACTGGTGCTGCTGTTGTTACTGTTACTGGTGCTGCTGTTGTTTTTGTTTCTGGTGCTGCTGTTGTTACTGTTATTGGTGGTGCTGTTGTTACTGTTACTGGTACTGCTGTTGTTACTGGTAATTGTGCTCCTGTTGTACTGTTGGTGGTGCTGCTGCTGTTACTGTTGCTCGTGCTGTTGTTGTTACTGTTACTGGTGCTGCTGTTGCTACTGTTACTGGTAATGCTGCTGTTACAGTTACTGGTACAGCTGTTATTACTGTTGCTGGTGCTGCTGTTGTTTATGTTGTTGGTGCTGCTTTTGTTACTGTTACTGGTGTTGTTGTTGTTACTGTTACTTCTGTTGTTGCTTTTGCTGGTGCTTTTGATGTTACTGTTACTGTTTGCGCTGTTGATACTGTTACTGGTGCTTCTGTTGTTAATGTTACTAGTGCTACTGCTGTTACTGTTGCTAGTGCTGCTGTTGTTATTGTAAATAGTGCTGCTGTTGTTACTGTTAATAATGCTGCTGTTGTTACTGATAATTGTGCTCCTGTTATACTGTTGCTGGTGCTGCTGTTGTTACTGTTAATATTGCTTTTATTATGCTGTTTCTATTGCTGCTGTTGGTGCTGTTGCTCTTGTTATTACTGCTGCTGGTGCCGCATTTTTACTGTTAGTAGTGCTGCTGTTAATACTCTTTCTTATGCCACTGTTGTTACTGTTAATAGTGCTGCTGTTATACTGTTCCTAGTGACCTGGACAAGCTGGAGGAATGGTCTAAAAAATGTCCGCTAAAGTTTAATTCAGGAAAGCGTAAAGTAATGAAATTAGGTGAAGGGAGCAGAAGGCTGAATACAAGGTACCATCTGTGAGGCGAAATCATACAAGAGTCAAGTGGAGAGGAAGATCTGGGGGTTCATGTCACATCGAACCTGTCCCCAGAGGCCCACATCAAAAGGATATCATCAGCGGCACATGGTAGACTGGCCAACATACGAACTACTTTTAGAAACTTGTGTAAAGAATCATTCAGGACCCTGTATACCCCTTATGTCAGACCAATACTGGAATATGCAGCTGCTGCCTGGAATCCATGCCTAGTTAAACACCAGACAAAGTAAGGAAAGTTTCAAAGGTATGCCACCAGGCGAGACCCGGAACTGAGTGGTATGAGCTACGAGAAAGGCTATACGGGAGATAAACCTCACGTCCCAAGAAGACAGAAGAGCAAGAGGAGACATGATGACCACCTATAAAATTATCATGAGAATTAAAGGGTGGACAAGACCAACTAGTCTTTGAACACTGGTGTAACACGAACAAGGGACACAGGTGGAAACTTAGTACCCAAATGAGCCACAGAGACATTAGAAAGATATTTTAAGTGTCAGAGTAGTTAATAGACGGAGTGTATTATGCAGTGACGTGGTGTAGGCTGACTCTACACACAGTTTCAAATGTAGATATGATTGAGCCCAGTAGGTTCCAGAATCTGTACACCAATTGACTGACAGTCAAGAGGCGGGACCAAAGACCCAAAACTTTGGGTCTGTGGTCCCGCCTCAATCGTGCCTCACAGAATTAATAGAATTCTATGACCAGGAAAAAAAAATTAGGCAGGAAAGAGAAGGGTGGACAAGCTGCATTTTCCTGGACTGTCAGAAAGCCTTTGACACAGTACCCCAAAAAAGGCGGTTAAAAAGTTGGAGCAACAGGTAGCAGTAAAAGGGAAGGTGCTCCAGTGGATAAGGGAGTACTTAATCCACAGGAAACAGCGAGTAGCGGTGAGGGGGAAGACATCAGAGTGGCGAGATGTCACCAGCGGGGTCCCACAGGGCTCAGTACTTGTACCCATCCTGTTTCTAATGTATGTAAACGATCTTCCGGAGGGTATAGACTTATTCCTCTCAATGCATGCTGATGATGCAAAAATTATGTGAAGAATCAAGACAGATGAAGATAGACAGAGACTACAGGATGATCTGGACAAACTGGAGGAATGGTCTAGAAAATGGTTGCTAACGTTCAACTCAGGAAAGTGTAAAGTAATGAAATTATGCGAAGGGAGCAAAAAGCTGAACACAAGGTACCATCTGGGAGGTGAAATCCTGCAAGAGTCAAATAGAAAGAAAGATCTCGGGATTGAAATCACACTAAACCTGTCCCCAAAGGCTCACATCGAAAGGATATCATCAGCGGCATATGCTAGGTTGGCCAACATAAGAACTACCTTTAGAAACTTGTGTAAGGAATCGTTCAGGACCCTGTATACCACTTATGTAAGACCAATCCTGAAGTATGCAGCTCCAGCCTGGAGTCCATACCTAGCTAAACACAAGACAAAGTCAGAGTAGATTCAGCGGTATTCCACCAGGCTCGTTCTGGAACTGAAAGGAATGAGCTACGAGGAAAGGCTAAAGGAGCTGAACCTCACGTCCCTGGAAAACAGAAGAGGAAGGGGAGACATGATAACCACCTACAAAATTCTCAGGAGAATTGACAAGGTGGACAAAGACAAACTCTTCAGCACGGGTGGAACACGAACACGGGGTCACAGGTGGAAACTTAGTACCCAGATGAGTCACAGAGACGTTAGAAACAATTTTTCTGTGTCAGAGTAGTTAATAAGTGGAATGCACTAGGAAGTGATGTGGGGGAGACTGACTCCATACACAGTTTCAAAAATAGGTATGGTAGAGCCCAGTAGGCTCAGGAATCTGTACACCAGTTGATTGATGGTTGAGAGGCGGGACCAAAGAGCCAAAGCCGAGCCTCCGCAAGCACAACTAGGTGAGTACTGCCACCCACATCACCCCTCCACCACCACCACCCACAGTATCCTCCACCACCCCCACCCACACCACCCCTCCACCAACACCGCCCGCAACACCCTCCATCACCACCAGCCACACCACCTTCCACCACCACCACCCACACCACCTTCCAACACCACTACACATAACACCCTCCACCACCACCACCCACACTACCCCTCCACTCATTCAACCACCACCCACACCACCCCTCCACCACCACCACTACCAACACTACCCCCTCCACCCATACCATCACCACCCACACCACACCACACCTCCACCACCACCACCACCACCCACACTACCTCTCCACCCATACCACCACCACCCACACCACCCCTGCACCGTTATCACCCACAATACTCTCTACCACCACCACCACTCACACCACCCCTCCACCACCACCACCACCACCACTAACACCACACCTCCACAACCACCACCACCCACACCTCCCCTCCATCACCACCACCTACAATACCCTCCACCACCATCACCCACAACACCCTCCACCACCCACACCAATAGGTGGACCTAAGATAATAGTGGCAGTCATTTACAACCCTCCCCTAAATGACAGAAGACCTAGACAGGAGTTTGATAGGAACAACATGGCAACCATTAATATAATAGAGAGAGCAGCTTCAGTCGCCTGCAGGAATGGCTCCAGACTCTTAATAATGGGCGATTTCAACCATGGAAAGATAGACTGGGAGAATGGGGACCCACATGGTGGTGCAGATACGTGGAGAGCTAAACTCTTGGAAGTGGCAACAAGGAATTTCTGAGCCAGCATGTCAAGGAACCCACAAGAGTGAGAGGCAATGATGAACCAGCTAGACTCGACTTGATATTCACCCTAAATTAGTCAGAAATAAGGGAAGTCAAAGTTGAAGCCCCCATAGGAATGAGTGACCACAGTGTACTGACCTTTGAGTGCTTGGTGGAGGTAGGGATAACCTCAGGATGGGAGGGGAGGGAAAAAGACTGAATTACCGAAGAGGAAAATATGACGAGATGCGGAGCTTCCTCAGGGGAATACCATGGGAAACAGAACTTAGAGACAAGAATGTGCAGGGCATGATGGATTTTGTCACCCAGAAGTGCCAGGAAGCTGCAGACAGGTTTATCCCCGTCCAAAAGGAGAAAAACGAAAAACAACAGAAAAACCCATGGTTCAACCAGGAATGCAAGGTAGCGAAGCAACTGAGTAAAAGAACATGGAGAAACTACAGAAATAACAGAACACCAGGGAGCAGGGAGAGATACCAGAGGGCCAGAAATGAGTACCTCAGAGTGAGGAGGGAAGCAGAGAGACAGTTTGAAAATGACATCGCGAGTAAAGCCAAGACCCAACCAAAGCTGCTCCACAGCCACATCAGGAGGAAAACAGCAGTGAAGGAACAAGTGATGAAGCTGCGAAAGGCGGAGAACAGATACACAGAGAATGACAAGGAGGTGTGTGAAGAACTCAACAAGAGATTCCAGGAGATCTTCACAATAGAACAAGGAGAAGCCCCTGCACTAAATGAGGAGGCGGCAAACCAAGCAATCTTGGAGGAATTTGACCTCACCAGTGATGAGGTCAAAAGGTGTCTGCTGGAGCTGGATGTGACAAAGGCTGTTGGGCCTTACAGAATCTCACCATGGATACTAAAGGAAGGTGCAGAAGCACTAAGTGTGCCACTCTCTATGGTGTATAACAGGTCACTGGAATCAGGAGACTTACCAGAAAGTTGGAAGACAGCTAACGTGGTCCCAATATACAAAAAGGGTGACAGGCAAGAGGCACTGAATTACAGGCCAGTTTCCTTAACTTGTATACCATGCAAGGTGATGGAGAAGATCGTGAGGAAAAGGCTCGTAGAGCATCTGGAGGGAAATAACTTTGTAACGCACCACCAACATGGGTTCAGGGATGGTAAATCGTGCCTCACAGGTTTAATAGAATTTTATGACCAGGCAACAAAAATTAGGCAGGAAAGAGAAGGGTGGGCCGACTGCATTTTCCTGGATTGCCAAAAAGCCTTTGACACAGTACCCCAAAAAGGCTGTTAAAAAAGTTGGAGCAACAGGCAGGAGTAAAAGGGAAGGTGCTCCAGTGGATAAGGGAGTACTTAAGCAACAGGAAACAGCGAGTAACGGTGAGGGGGGAGACATCAGAGTGGCGAGATGTCACCAGCGGAGTCCCACAGGGCTCAGTACTTGGACCCATCCTGTTTCTAATATATGTGAACGATCTTCCGGAGGGTATAGACTCATTCCTCTCAATGTTTGCTGATGATGAAAAATTATGAGAAGAATCAAGACGGATGAAGATAGACAGAGACTACAGGATGACCTGGATAAACTGGAGGAATGGTCTAGAAAATGGCTGCTAAAGTTCAACTCGGGAAAGTGTAAGGTGATGAAATTAGGCGAAGGGAGCAGGAGGCTGAACACAAGGTATCATCTGGGAGGTGAAATCCTGCAAGAGTCAAATAGAGAGAAAGATCTGGGGGTTGATATCACACCGAACCTGTCCCCAGAGGCCCACATCAAAAGAATATCATCAGCGGCATATGCTAGACTGGCCAACATAAGAACTGCCTTTAGAAACTTGTGTAAGGAATCTTTCAGAACCCTGTATACCACTTATGTAAGACCAATCCTGGAGTATGCAGCTCCAGCCTGGAGTCCATACCTAGTTAAACACAAGACAAAGTTAGAGAAGATTCAGCGGTATGCCACCAGGCTCGTCCCGGAACTGAGAGGATTGAGCTACGAGGAAAGGCTAAAGGAGCTGAACCTCACATCCCTGGAAACAGAAGAGTAAGGGGAGACATGATAACCACCTACAAAATTCTCAGGGGAATTGACAGGGTGGACAAAGACAAACTCTTCAGCACGGGTGGGACACGAACAAGGGGACACAGGTGGAAACTTAGTACCCAGATGAGCCACAGAGACGTTAGAAAGATTTTTTCAGTGTCAGAGTAGTTAATAAATGGAATGCACTAGGAAGTGATGTGGTGGAGGCTGACTCCATACACAGTTTCAAATGTAGATATGATAGAGCCCAGTAGGCTCAGGAATCTGTACACCAGTTGATTGACAGTTGAGAGGCGGGACCAAAGAGCCAAAGCTCAACCCCCGCAAGCACAATTAGGTGAGTACAATTAGGTTGAGTACACCCACCCACCCTGCACCATCACCAACCACACCACCCTCCACCACCACCACCACCACCACCACCTACAATACCCTCCACCACCACCTCTCTCATCTCCTACCATGGACCAGGTACCTGCACCTCTATGTGCTGCCTGGTACCTCTCACCATCTCCTACCATGGACCAGGTACCAGCTGCTGGTGGACGGGTACCAGGAAGAGAGTACCATGGGGGACGTCCTTGTACGGCCTCACAACTTCAGTGGAATGAAGTTCTCCACCATTGACAGAGACAATGATATCAAGCCAGGTAAGTTTGGTCTTCACAGATGACGTCTTGAGTCTAGGATATTGTCTTTATTGTCCAGCATTAACAATATATGTTCCTGTAGGAAATATTGTATACTTTCTCCGTCATGAGACCATTCTTATAATATAATAAAGTTAATTTTATCACTGATGATTATATCAGTGTACGACGGGGATAATAACCTTAACAAACACCTGAACCAGGAAGACCATTGTTTGTTCATCCTGGGTTGTGTGTGTACTCACCTAGTTACTCACCTAGTTGTGTTTGCGGGGGTTGAGCTCTGGCTCTTTGGTCCCGCCTCTCAACCGTGAGTCAACAGGTGTACAGTTTCCTGAGCCTATTGGGCACTATCGTATCTACACTTGAAACTGTGTATGGAGTCAGCCTGTACCACATCACTTCCTAATGCATTCCATTTGTCAACCACTCTGACACTAAAAAAGTTCTTTCTAATATCTCTGTGGCTCATTTGGGCACTCAGTTTCCACCTGTGTCCCCTTGTGCGTGTGCCCCTTGTGTTAAATAGCCTGTCTTTATCTACCCTATCAATTCCCTTCAGAATCTTGAATGTAGTGATCATGTCCCCCCTAACTCTTCTGTCTTCCAACGAAGTGAGGTTTAATTCCCGTAGTCTCTCCTCGTAGCTCATACCTCTCAGCTCTGGTACTAGTCTGGTGGCAAACCTTTGAACCTTTTCCAGTTTAGTCTTATCCTTGACTAGATATGGACTCCATGCTTGGGCTGCATACTCCAGGATTGGCCTGACATATGTGGTATACAAAGTTCTGAATGATTCTTTACACAAGTTTCTGAATGCCGTTCGTATGTTGGCCAGCCTGGCATATGCCGCTGATGTTATCCTCTTGATATGTGCTGCAGGAGACAGGTCTGGCGTGATATCAACCCTCAAGTCTTTTTCTTTCTCTGACTCCTGAAGAATTTCCTCTCCCAGATGGTACCTTGTATCTGGCCTCCTGCTTCCTACACCTATCTTCATTACATTACATTTGGTTGGGTTAAACTCTAACAACCATTTGTTCGACCATTCCTTCAGCTTACCTAGGTCTTCTTGAAGCCTCAATCAGTCTTCTTCTGTTTTAATCCTTCTCATAATTTTGGCATCGTCCGCAAACATTGAGAGAAATGAATCAATACCCTCTGGGAGATCATTTACATATATCAGAAACAAGATAGGACCGAGTACAGAGCCCTGTGGGACTCCACTGGTGACTTCACGCCAATCGGAGGTCTCACCCCTCATCGTAACTCTCAGCTTCCTATTGTGTGTGTACTC
>WNGS01042774.1:0-13395 GCA_020271785.1 Procambarus virginalis
TTTCCATTCCATATCTCCATGGATATCTGTATCCAAGACGGATCTCGTATTATGATTCTCTCCCTCGTCCTCCTCTCTTCGGGAATAATGATTGGGATGCCAGCTGCACCATGTTGTACCATCGTACAGATTCACTGGTTTGTGCTTCTATCCTCCTTTCCTCAGGTACCTTGTCACGGTGATGTTGCCTGACAATACCTCTAATTTGTAGTAGAGTCTTGGGTATGAAGTATTCAATATTACTGCCCTCAGGCTGCTCAAAGGCAGTCCAAGTTGGTAATCAATTCCCTCTTTATGAGCAAAAGTCTTGGCCAACTCATCAGTTCTATCAATGTATTCGAAGACCAATATGGGAAGGAATCCACAGGAGACAAACTCTGACTCCATCATTGATTATTTCATTATATCTGTGTCTAGCTTCAGAGATAAGCATGTCACAGTTATGCCTGTTGTGTATTAAAATGACTACTTTTTATGTTATTTCTTTTTGTAAATGATGATGATAAAGTTCAATAAATGTAAGTAAGTAATTATCAAAGAAGGCACCAAGCCGGGAAGGCTATGTAGCACCATGAAATAAAGGTATTATTGAAACTTTATAGGAAAACGTTAAATATAAATATATCTCTATTCTTATACTTGAAATATTGTATACTTTGCTCTCTCCATCGTACTTCTGCACCTGCTGGCAAGTGGTGCGGTGCGATGTGCAGGTGGTGTTCATTACTAGGTGAGCTGGCAGGTGGTGTTCACTGCTAGATGACCTGCTGTTCACCTAGCAGTAATTAGGTACCTGGGAGCTAGTTAATTGTTGTGGGGATGTATATCCTGAGGCCCTGTATACAATGTTCACAACAGAACAATGTATAATCATTTCATGGTAAACAGCACATTGAGAAAGAATGAAGGTTAGATCGAAAATTTTGTTTATAATACGCTTACACATTTATTGGGTCTTTCCTTCATCTTCATTCAAGCACAAGAGTATTACAGTAATATTTTATTTTTTTATGCACAATATTTTTATTAATCTTATTATTTTTAATTTTTTATTATTATTAGTATTTTTGTTAACAAGATGAGTGAGGGGGTGGGTTTAGTTAGTTTAGTTCATTTATTATGCACCCCATACCCATCCCGTGGGCGGTAGTGGAAAGGGTTACAGAGGCACATAATGGGCTCAGGGACTGAACCCCACAATTCATTTAGCTAAGCAAGTTACAATCTTAATGAGCTAGTTACAAAATTCAATATAAGTCGTCACATCAACAATGGGTTCGAGATCGACCTCAAATACAGGTTCTAAATTAAGCAACTGACATATGTGGAAAGCTAGTGTCACAATTTATATATTTGTCCTGCACACCGCCCCCCATCCAGTGGGCAGCGGTGGATAGGTTACAATCACTCAGTTACTACCTACAGTTAGCAAACTGGGGATATTTGGCTAAAATTTCTGGTAGCAGATCATTTTGAATGAAATATTTACACATCGCTGGAACATTAGTTATAGAATTGTCTCTAAATTCACGTATCTTTTCGCACTCCATCACATAGTGACGGAGGTGTGCGAATAATTTTGTTGACACAGTTTACATTTGGTCAGGTCTACATCAGCAGATAATGAGAATTCCCAGAGATACTTGTAACCGAGTCTAAGCCGAGCAGTAGTAACATCTAGAAGTCTGCTGATTTTATTGGATGATCCATAGATGTGTGGCTCCTCTTGCATGATAGTATGATGATAGATGGAATTACTGGTGTCAATTTCACTTTGCCTCAGATCTACCGAGTCTAAGCCGAGCAGTAGTAACATCTAGAAGGGGGGGGGGGGTTAATGGTTCACATGTCCACATTCCAATGCCCGCTCCCCAGGGCTGGGGGTGCGGGGGTGCACAATAAACTACCCACCTCCGGCGGCAGCTTGTCGAAGGCGGAAGTGGAGCCTAGGCCGTTTGTCATGATAATTAGTGATGGCTCTTATTTTGATTATGAGTCCGTAATCCAGTTAAGTTAAGCCTTTATTCTTAATTTATATTACAATGCTGGTAAAATACGCTTCTTGATGATGAGTATGGAGTACAAATGAACTTATGGTGTACCCTATACTCACAGGATGAGTATAGGGTACACAATGAACTACCACTCACATGTTGTACTCACCTAGTTGTGTTTGCGGGGGTTGAGCTCTGGCTCTTAGGTCCCGTCTCTCAACTGTCAATCAACTGGCGTACAGATTCCTGAGCCTATTGGGCACTATCATATCTACATTTGAAACTGTGTATAGAGTCAGCCTCCACCACAACACTACTTAATGCATTTCATTTGTTAACTACCCTGACACTGAAAAAATTCTTTCTGACGTCTCTGTGGCTCATCTGGGTACTAAGTTTCCACCTGTGTCCCCTTGTTCGTGTTCCACCCGTGCTAAAGAGTTTGTCTTTGTCCACCTTGTCAATTACCCTGAGAATTTTGTAGGTGGTTATCATGTCTCCCCTTACTCTTCTGTTTTCCAGGGTTGTGAGGTTCAGCTCTCTTAGCCTTTCCTCGTAGCTCATTCCTCTCAGTTCCGGGACCAGTCTGGTGGCATACCTCTGAATCTTCTCTAATTTCGTCTTGTGTTTTACTAGGTATGTACTCCAGGCTGGAGCTGCATACTCCAGGATTGGTCTTACATAAGTGGTATACAGGGTTCTAAAAGATTCCTTACACAAGTTTCTAAAGGCAGTTCTTATATTGGCCAGTCTAGCATATGCCGCTGATGATATCCTTTTGATGCGGGCCTCTGGGGACAGGTTCGGTGTGATATCAACCTCCAGATCTTTCTCTCTATTTAACTCTTGCAGGATTTCACCTCCCAGATGGCACCTTGTGTTCAGCCTTCTGCTCCCTTCGCCTAATTTCATTACTTTACACTTTCCTGAGTTGAACTTTAGCAGCCATTTTCTAGACCAATCCTCCAGTTTGTCCTGTAGTCTCTGTCTATCTTCATCTGTTGTGATTCTTCTCATAATTTTTGCATCATCAGCAAACATTGAGAGGAATGAGTCTATACCCTCTGGAAGGTCGTTTACATATACTAGAAACAGGATGGGTCCGAGTACAGAGCCCTGTGGAACCCCGCTGGTGACATCTCGCTACTCTGATGCCTTCCCCTTCACTGTTACTCGCTGTTTCCTATTACTTAGATACTATCCCTTATCCACTGGAACACCTTACCTTTTACTCCTGCCTGTTGCTCCAACTTTTGTAAGTCTTTTGTGAGGTACTGTGTCAAAGGCTTTCTGACAGTCCAAGAAAATGCAGTCTGCCCACCCTTCTCTTCCCTGCCTAATTTGTGTTGCATAGTCATAGAATTCTATTAGGCCTGTGAGGCACGATTTACTATCTCAGAACCCATGCTGGTGGAGAGTTACAAAGCTGTTTCCCTCCACATACTCTACGAGCCTTTTCCTCGCAATCTTCTCCATCACCTTCCATGGTATACAAGTTAGGGAAACTGGCCTGTAGTTCAGTGCCTCTTGCCTGTAACCCTTTTTGTAAATTGGGACTACATTAGCTGTCTTCCAGCTTTCCGGAAGGTCTCCCGTTTCCAGTGACATGATTGGTATGGGTTGCACAGAAAACTATCGCGCAGAGGATGAGTATGGAGAGCAAAGTAAACAAAGATTCACACGATGAGAAAAGGTTGCACAATGTCCTATGACTCACAGGATGAGTATGAGGTGCACAATAAACTACAGGTTACAGGATAAGTATGGGTTGCACAATAATTTACAGGTCACAGGATGGGTATGGGGTGCACAAACAACTGGTAACAGGATGAGTATGGGTTGCACAATAAATTACAGGTCACAGGATGAGTATGGGTTGCACAAACTACTGGCAACAGGATGAGTATGGGTTCACGTAATGCGACTGTTCACCAAGCAGTAAGTAGGTACTCAGGAGTTAGTCAGCTTGTTGTGGGGTTGCATCCTAGGCGGGGTCAGTAATACGACCTTAAGGATGACCTTGATAAAAGCCTATCGTGTATGAATATACTGTGGTTTCCTGTCCCCAACACAATGAATTGTTATAGTTATAATATTATGGTTTATAATTAAGTTCTTAAGAGCGATCCTGTGTCATAATTAACATACGTCTATCTTTACCTCAACATTTTATAAGTTAATTTATGTCTGCATATGATGATGATCATATACAATTAAGGTAGCATTGCAACTTTATAGGAAATTGTTAAATCCAAAATATATCTTGGTTCTTATACTTGAGATATTGTTGCAATAAACGTTTGAAAACAAAGTTTATATCTGTATTTAAAATATAAAACATTTTGCGTTTATCAACGCATCTCTCCGAATTACAAATTTTATCTGAATTGTGAAGCCTGTATTGCCCGCCTGGCAGGACACTGATGCATTGAAAGTTCAGCGACACCATCGCCGGTGTCCGGACACCGGCGATGGTGTGGTATTGGCTATAAATTTAACCATATCTTGGGTTTCATTTAAGATATATTTTCCTTGAAATGTAGTCACATTATCGTCTAGATCTGTGTTTATGCTGACATATAGAACTTTAATGTTACTTTGCATATATGCAAATGAATTACACAATTGATTCACTTGTTTGCAGGCCTTCACACTCCCTGAGATAGCCATCACGTAACTATAAAAGGCATATATCTTCACTTTCACTTCAGTTATATTTATGCTAAAGTATTAACATACAGCTTATATGTCTGTCTTTATTATGACAGAAAACTTCGTTTATTACAGTATCTAGATTAATTAACATTGATCTTTGAAAGGTCATAGTTCCCATCGATAGGGAGAGTGTCGGCCAAGAAACCTTGTTTAAAATATGAATATCTTTCCTGTCTAATAAGATATAATCTCTGTGATGGATTCACAAGAATTATTTGATCTCTGCCTTTCTGATAACTTATAAAAATATAAGTTTTATTTGTGAATCTCTATTAATTAAATCATATATCAGAGAGCGTGTTGGGTTCGGTGTTCTATGAACGAAAACGACATGGGTAGTTTAAGTAGCGAACGCATACAAACGAATAACGATAGTATCTATATAACAAAATCATTGTCCTGTGGAGTTGATTTAACTTCCAGACACAATTTTTAAAATTAAATATTAAATGTTTTGTGGCTGTTTATGAAAGATATTATTACAAATACCCATTCTACTTGTTAATATCTTTAATTAAATTTGCTACAATTTGAGCAAGAAGTGCGACGACTGGGTCACTGTGTACAGGAGGCTGCTATGGCAGCAAACACTCTCCAGGCGACCATATATCTTGGATAAGTCGCTCCACAATTTCGTCGCTTGGACCGTCGACTTCCTACGGCGTCACCTGCTACATATTTACTTCGAATTTCGATATGAAATTACATTATTTCAGAGTGAAAATAGGTTTGATCGTGTTCTACGTGCAGCACCAACATTACAGTAAGTAAATATACCATATTTCTGTATTACTTACGTAATGCAAGAAGGATTTGGGTACATTTGGGTACATTTGGGTAGATTTGGGTAATTCTACGGACCGGCCGTGGGTTCCAAACAGCGACGAAATGTTTCTATTCTTTTCAGGGTTGTAAACTCTACACTTATTCTACAGCGTTAAATTTGGTATCACTGAAATCGCAATAAAATTCCCTACACGTACATATGCATATAAATGTAGAATCATGATCGCGCCCATCCTCAAGAGTGTGGGAAGTGGGTGAAGTGTTACCCGTTACCGCACATCGACGAAATTAGTATTGAAAAGTTTATTCTTTTCACTGTCCTGACCTTAATTTTCAAAGTACATATTTCATTTTTGTGCCAATGTGTTCGCAAACAAATGTTCTACAAGTACATATGTATAAAATGTCACACAAGGACGTGTTAGACCGGTAACAAAAAAAAAAAACCTACGTCGATTAATTACACTCGTCGTGTCAACAATACAATAGTCTTACAACGAAAATCCAATACAATGTCGTTTTCTCTATGCTATGTGACTATTAGAGAAAACAGAAATTGTATGGTAAACATGTTCATAGTATCTCCAAGTCATTGCAAATAGACATGTTATCTTGAGTGAGCTTGCAAGAATGAATATTGGTGGTCGGCTTCTTTGTTGGATCAGGGGTTACTTATCCAACAGGAAGTCATCTGTATTTTTCCAGGGGCATAGGAGTGTAACAAGAGACTTTGAACTAGGTACCCCGCAGGGTGGTGTCCTCAGTCCTACCTTATTTAATATTTTAATAAACACGCTGTTAAACTCTATACCGAGCAAACCCAACGTCCACATCATTAGCTATGCTGATGATATAATGATACACACCACTGGGTATGCTAACACGTAGAACACTCTTAACTCTGTATTAGACTCATGTCAGGATCTAGGTTTAATTATCTCAGCAGAGAAAACAAAGATACTAAATCGGCGCCCACCCAGGCAGGGAGGAGCTGTTCGCAAGATGCAACTGTCTGATGGCTCCCAGCTTGACTATGTAAACAGATTCAAATACCTTGGCCTTGAGGTGCCACTGTATGGGCCTGTTGTATTCAGACTCTGTCGTCAGTATAAAGAGAGGCTCCGAACTCTCAAGGCTGTTGCAGGTTATCACTCAGGCTATGGTGCCAATGTCAGAATTGTCAAAATGATATACCTTGCATACATCAGATCTTTATTGGATTATGCTGCACCTCTGCTTGTTTTGATGCCTGAAAGAAAGCTTGGAGGGCTTGAAAAATTGCAGAACGAAGCCTTGAGGATAATCCTTGGGTGCCCTCGTACCACAAAGATACTTAATATGAGAAAGGAACTTAATATTCTGAGCGTTGTTGATCGTGTTACTGAAATTAACTGTCAAATTGGTATAACAATTCTTAGGCTAAATTAACTCATCCTAATCCTTGCACAGAAGCCCTTCAGAATTACTTTATTGAAGATCAGCATTGTTCCAAATGGATAACAAAAACTGGAACTCAACTCAGAATGTATCAGATTCATGATTTGTACCAAGAGAAACAACAACGGCACTTTCCTGCACCGTGGGAGGTTACACCCTTTCCAGTTTTAATCCCTCCCTTTCCACCCAAGAAGCAAATTAGAGATCAGCCCAAGCTTCGTCTTGAGGCAAAGCTCAACGCCTTAAGCCATATTGATGCTGTGTCCACAGAGCATTCTCTCTCTCAAATCATATACACTGATGGTTCCCTACACCGCACCACGGGTGCAGCTGGAAGCGCAGTTGTTCTGACAATGGGCGATGGCTTGTACTTTGAGTGGGGAGTCCGTATAAACAACTGGGCCTCTACCCTTCAGACTGAACTATTTGCCCTGTGTCACAACGAGCGCATTGGGTCTTTTTTCCGGGTACCGTTGCCAACAATGGCTAATATTGTGGGTTGAACTTTTACAATGACCACAGAAACGTCGGGGAGAAGAGACATTACTAACCGAATTACCCTTCGGTTCACTCTTTAGTGTCGTGGGGCTAAACAATTTAACAGGGTTAGTTATGTCTGAAACAGAAGGTGCATTAGGTAAAGGTTTAGAATGAGCTGGTCTGGACTGGCTGTGGGTATAAGTTTTGCTACTCTGTGGGGTAAAATTATTTTTATTGGGCTTTTTGCCCGCCAACTGGTAGTTTTCTGCCATCTTGGCCAAATCCCCTATTTTAGAATTTAACTCTACCCTTCCTCTTAAGTACTGAGCTACCATGTCTGGCATACTATCTATAAATTGTTCCTTTAAGACTAGGTCTTTCAATGTCTCGTATGTTTCGGCTTTAGCCAAGCGAATCCATCTATCAAACAGCCTACTTTGATCAGTCGCGAATTCCGTGAACGGTTGGTTGTGTGTAGACCTAAGGTTGCGATAAGCTTGGCGGTGAGCTTCAGGAGTAATTTCATACGCCCTCAATATTCGTTCCCTGACTTTATCATATTCAAAACACTTGTCGTCAGGCATATTAATAAAAATATCTTGGGCTTTACCCCTGAGTCTTCCCTGTAGGATTTTCACCCACTCTTCCTTTGGCCAGGTCATGGACAGGGCCAATCTCTGAAAATGGTTGAAAAACCTTTCAGGATCCGACTCTGAAAATTCAGGCAAGTTATGCTTCTTCTCATAATGCCTGGGGTTTGAATCCCCGGCAGGTGGAGGTCTAGGGGCAGTCGCTCTAATTCTAGCCTCCTCGGTTTTGAGTCTTTGCTCCTCCAATTTTATTTTTGCTAACTCTAGAGCTAACTCTCTCTCTGTATGAGCTGCACTTTCTGCTTGGCTAGGCTGGCATAAAGGAGTATCATCTGCCAATAGTCCATCATCGATACAATGTTGTACTATTTCATTCAACAAGATCCACTTTTTATTTGCGGCATTTAATTCTAGACCAAATTCCTTGCCTAACAATACTAAATTAGACTTGGTAAGTTTCTTTATTTCCACCAATGAAGGCTCCTCTGCCAGTCTCTGCATGTCAGATGACATCACTAAAAATTTTAGCTCCTAGCCACAGAAAAATGTAAAATTAAAATTGGAAAAAAAAACAAAAATTTGCACGGCCCCTAACACAAGGCCACACTAACCTTAATCGTGAAGAGATCCAGCTGGGTGTCCAGTCAGTGCAATGAATGTCCTACGCCAGATGAGCTGGACCCTAGGCTAGCACACAACCGTTCTGCGGAAACAAGAATTTTTTAGTTTTGGCATTCAAAGATCTAATTTTTTACAATAATACAGTTCCTCCTCGATTGGCCAACCACTTGTTATAAAAAAGGTTGGCTTGCTATGGGGGGACTGGTACTATTAAGGGGTAAGGGTAAGTAGAATACAGAGGTATCAAAAAATGGGAGAACTAAAAGGCCCGGCCCCCAAAGTAAAATATCCACAATAATAAATGCTTGCTACTAAACCCGGTTAGTCTAGGAATAGATTATTGTACTCCCACACAGGAAAAAGGGATACTCTGTTCAAACTTACTTATTTATTAACCCCTTAACACCCCCCATACACAATCACACCAATAACAATTTAATACTAACTTTACCACACAATCTTACGTTAAAAGCCTTGGTCCACTTAGGCAGGATACAAGGTTTACACTGAAAACAAGCTAGGGTAAAGCTCTACTATAACACACTGGAGGTAGTCAGCTTAGGGTAGGGGACCACGTGTTTACACTGGGACCCCCGTTAGCATAACAGGTAAGATAAACACTTAAATACACTTCCTACACCCCAGGTATACTACTCTACACATAGAACGATAGGTATGCCAGACATATACAAAAATGAGTAATGGAGTACTTAACCAACTAAGTCACAGAAATAAAGAATTAAGAGGAAGGAGGAGAGCACGTCCAAGCACCACAGTCAGCCAGCAGAGAAGGCCGCCTCAGTCTCGAGCAGCCTGCAGCATGCGTGTGGTGCCGGGAAGAGCCCAATTGATCATACAGCTATACACATTAAAACATCTTCCCCTTATGCCTCATTTTGCTACTTTCCTCATTCTACGGGTAGTTAAACTTATAACAATGTTACTTAATCCACAACAAGTTTAAGAGTCTAAATGCTTTGTGAGCAACAAGAATAGTCGTACTTCTGGCAGGGATGATTACAAACAACTTCAGCTCTCTATGCGTCCCCTGCCATATTGTAGTTTAATAAGCTCAATTTTGACCTCTGGTTTCCATCTAAAGAACCCAGAGTCTTAACAGTTGCGTATTTAACTGTTTAATTATTGATCTTGAGGATAGTAATTAATTACTCTAAAGGTAATCACGAGTGATTACCGTTCTCTTAGCACTTTGGACATTGTAAATCAGAGTTTACCAACGCTGAGTGATTAGTAACCGATTAACGTAAATTAATGTAACTAGTAGAGATTAATCAGCTGTCTTGTAGTACAGGGATTAATGGGATTTTCTCACTGAATGCTCGACGGGTAGAATGTTGTGTAATTTCCGCGTTACTAGTGACAGTTGTAAGAGAAGGTTATTATATTAACGTAAATGTCATTTTGTTATTAACGTAAATCAATTGTTATTGATAGTTGATCGTCTGTGGGACGAAGTGTTAACGTAAAGATTAATTTGTGGAAGGGTGCTGGAGTTGCCAGTGAACCCATTAGTTATTGATGTCATTGAAAGACTACTGATTTGATTGCATTGCAACCGCTATTGCAGATGTGGACTGCACCGAGGTGTAGAACAGTTAGGAGGTTACTGGAGACGTGTTTCAGAACCCACTGTGTCATTTGTTGTAATTGTGATTATAGATCTGTTAGTTCTTGCTTGCTTGTTGATTCCTCTGTGGTCACGCTTATGTTCGAGTTAGTTCATTATGCAGTCCGAGGGGCTGGTGTCTAGCTGTCATTGATAGTGTCACAGGAAGGATTTCGAGTAACGTCATTGACATTCTTATTGTTTGTTGTAGTAGTTAGTACTTTATTGAATAAACTAAGTTGTTATGTTAACACTGTCTTTTCGTTACACCCCCACACATTATTATTGTTATGCAAATGTTCTTCACACTCGACTATTGGAGACTTATTTCTGAGCTTTGGATCAAATATACGGCACTACACAACAATAAATTATTGTTGTGAGAGCCCAGGACCTACTCGTTAGATTCGCTTCGGCGAGTTACGAAGGTCGACGACCCAAGTGGAGGGGATTTCAATTTCATTGGGGTCTCGGCGTTTGCTCGCGCCTAGTCAATTGTTCGTACAGGGTCCCAAAGTGAGGAATGAGCTGCTTACTACACTGGTGTGTTAGCTAAGCAAGTCCTTCCTCAGGGAATTAGTTGAATATCACGACAGGAATAAAGGTTAAAGAATAGAGAAAATTCTTAGAAATTTTCCGAGCTCAATTCCTTATACCAATTATATTTATTCCAACTTACTTATGTAAGTCTGCACATCAAAAAACTCTCACACACTGTACCGCAATGATGTAGCCAGACTGGGTCGCCAATGTAGAGAGAGGCTCCGTGCTCTCAAGGCTGTGGCAGGCTACCATCCAAGCTATGGTGCAAATGTGAGAATTGTCAAAATGATGTATCTCTCATATATTAGGTCTCTGATTGATTATGCTGCACCCATGCTTGCTCTAGTGCCTGAGAGAATGCTTGGAGGGCTGGAAAAGATGCAAAACGAAGCCATGAGGATTATCCTCAGATGCCCCCGTACAACTAAATTACTAAACATGAGGAAGGAACTGAATATTTCATGTGTAAGTGATCGTATCACTGAAATTAATGCTTTAATTGGTATCAAGATGCTTAGGCTAACCCACCCTAACCCCTGCACTGAAGCCCTCCAAGCCTTCTTCCTTGAAGATCAGCATCCCTCCAAATGGATTACTGTAACTGCCAATGTGCTCAGAATGTATAACTTTCATCACCCCCACCAAGAGCGACAACAGCAACACTTTCCTGCCCCATGGGAGATCACTCCTTTCCAAATTACTGTTCCCCCTTTCCCACCCAAGAAGCTGATTAAAGAACAGGCCTTGCTTCGACAAGAAGCAAAGTACAATGCCTTAAGCCAAATTGATGCTTTAGTCAGAGAGCGCTCCCTTTCCCAGATTATTTACACTGATGGATCCTTGCATCAGTCCCATGGTGCAGCTGGAAGTGCAGTTATTGTGACAGGGAGAGATGGTTCCATCTCCCATGAGTGTGGAGCGAGACTAAGTAACTGGGCCTCCACTCTTCAAACAGAATTGGTTGCCATAATCCTTGCACTAGAGCGCGTATATGAATCCAAAGTTGACACGCTAATTGTAAGTGACTCCTTGTCATCCTTGACTGCCCTCAGCTCCCCAAGGCATAACTGTGACGTGCTTATCTCTGAAGCTAGACACAGATATAGTGAAATAATCAATGATGGAGTCAGAGTTTGTCTCCTGTGGATTCCTTCCCATATTGGTCTCCGAATGCATGATAGAACTGATGAGCTAGCCAAGACTTTTGCTCGTAAAGAGGGAATTGATTACCAACTTGGACTGCCTTTCAGCAGCCTGAGGGCAGTAATATCCCAGGAACATCAACTAAATTTCGAAGGCTTGAGGCAAAGTGAAATTCACACCAGTTACTCCATCTATCATCATTCTATTATGCATGAAGAACCGCACGTCTATGGATCATCCAATAATGTTAGCAGACTTCTAGATGTTACCACTGCTAGGCTTAGGCTCGGCTACAAGTACCTCTGGGAGTTTGTAACATCTGCTGATGTAGATTTGACTAAATGTAAACTCTGTCAGCAGAACTATTCGCATACTTTGCGTCATTATATAATGGAATGTGAAAAAATTGCGGAATTTAGAGATAACACCATCAATAGTGTCCAAGAAATGTGTAAGTACTTCATTCACAATGATGTGCTGCCCGAAATTTTAGCGAAGTATCCAAAATTTGCTTACTGTCGGTAATGCATGCACATGACTGTAAAGCTGCCGCCCAGTTGTGTGGGTGTGCAGCAAGACTAGTAACTGTGTGACTCACTATAGATGTAAAGTGCCTTGTATAGTGACTGTTGTGAGCCTCTTGTAATGTCACTTGTGACACCTCTTTGTGTCACTTGTGACACAAAGATTCTTGATGTGTGTATTTATTTGTGTGGGTGATTAGATATGTATGTGTATGTATATGTGTATACGTATATATATATATATGTACATGTATGTATGAGGGTGTGTACATGTGTATACAACATTGATAATTTTGTAACTAGCGTCAAACATTGTTATTTGCTTAGCTAAACGAACTAGAGGGTTCAGTTCCTGAACCGATTATGTGCCTCTGTATCCTTTACACCACCGCCCACGGGATGGGTATGGGGTGCATAATAAAGAAAGAAATTATTAATCAGAACTCAACGTACCTTCTTGTCAATAAATAAATAAATAATAAATAAATAAATAAATTTATTTATAAAAGTTTTGAATTAAGGAAAACGATGTTATTATTCATTTTCATTAAAGAGTTTAGAGGTGAAACCATTTCATAAAATTTTAAATATTATAATGTCACACCTTAAATTGAATCTAAAAACTTTAAATGAAATATGGGGAAAGTTCGGGTAATGTATAAATATATAAGTCTCAAATAAGACTTAAACCCTATGATATAATATAATTGTTTTTCTTCTATTAACATGCTTAAGTAGACACAGCAATGTGATGCTACCCTATTCTATATGAAAGATTAAACAGTGTAGATAAAAAAACTAGCTATAAGTTCATATAATATTGCCATCTTCAATTTCTTTTTTATTATGCACCCCATACCCATCCCGTGGGCGGTGGTGTAAGGATACAGAGGCACATAATCGGTTCAGGAACTGAACCCTCTATTCGTTTTAGC
>WNGS01042776.1:0-21836 GCA_020271785.1 Procambarus virginalis
CAGCTGCTGAAGATCAAGTCGACCAGGTTACTCGACTGGTAGCAGAGTACAAGGAGGTACTCTCTGACGTCACTAAGGTAGCAAAAACGGAGGGTTACTGCATACCTTTGCTAGAGCAGCAAGCGGTACGAACAAAACCATATCCTGTTTCATCACCTTGTACCCACAGGTGAGAGAAGAACTGGCATCTATGATTAAATGCGGGAGTAATAGAGAAGTCGACCTCACCATACTCAAGCCCGATGGTGTTAGTGAAGAAGCCTGGGGGAGGTGTGCGCATCTGCCTCGACTTCAGGAAGTTGAACTCCATAGAGTTTGATGCTGAACCGATGTTCAATCAAAATGAGATCTTCTCGAGGTAGCTTCCAGTTGCTATTTCTCCAAGCTTGATCTGACAAAAGGATTTTGGCAGATTCCATTACATGAAGACAGTAAGCGCTGCACTGCCTTCATGACAAGCGAAGGTCTCTTCCAGTTCACAGTTCTTCGTTTGACTGGTGAACGCCCCAGCCGTTTTCAACAGAACTATGCGCAAGGTCTTGGGGGGAATTACTGGAGTAGAAGTGTTCGTGGACGATGTGCTCATCCACTCTGCTACGTGGGAAGAACATCTGACCTTGCTAAGGCAGGTGTTGGCAAGACTACAAGAAGTAGGAATGGTTGCAAAACCCACTAAGTGTGAGTTGGGGTGCAAGGAGGTCAGGTACCTTGGTCACGTGATAGGGGGAGGTTCACCAGCCGCTGCCTGAGAAGATCACCAAGATCAGTGGAACCGCTCCACCCCCACCAAGACTCAGGTTAAGTCATTCCTGGACTGGCAGGGTACTACAGAACTTTCATTCCCATTTCACGTCTATAGCAACTCCGCTAACTAATCTCACCAAGAAGAATGCACCTGTTAGAGTACGTTGGACAGAAATGGAGAACTCAGCATTCTCGACGCTCAAGAAGAAGCTGACTGAAGCACCCATCCTTAGACTACCAGATTCTACCAGGAGTACATCCTTCGGACAGATGCCTCAAATACAGGTATTGGTGCTGTACTCATGCAAGAGTACGACGGTGAAATCTGGCCAGTTGCGTACTCAGTCGTAAATTGAGCAATGCTGAGCAGAAGTACTCCACTGTAGAAAAGGAACTCCTTGCTGCTGTGGTGGGAGTAAGGAAATTCTACCAGTATCTCTATGGTAAGCGTTTCACGTTTCAAGTAGATCACCAACCCCTCAGCCACATCGGTACGCTTAAAAACGCCAACCCTAGAATAATGCGCTGGGTGTTGTTCCTTCAACAGTTCACATTCCGCGTGGTTTACATAAAGGGAGCCGACAACGTAGGTGCTGACTGGTTGAGTAGGTCAGGGGTGATTAACGAGACGTCGAACGAGGGAGACATGAGCGAGAAACGCAACGCGCATCACCGGACACTGGTTCCCAGTGTGTCTCTGATGTTTCAGGCATGACACAGGTGGAGAGAGGCAGTGGACAGACCAGCGCCACTCAGGTTTCGAGGCGTTGAGCCGACCCAGACCTGGAGCTACGTCCACCACAGTGCCTGCTCAAGACCTGAACAGATAGCCACATGTGATCCGTGACTGAAGAAATTCCTCACTTACCAGAAGAGAATAGTCTAGACGAGGCCCCGCCTTGCCTAAGGATAGAACGGGGTCCGCTGGACCCGGCCGCGCTCAGTGCACTCAGTTTGTGCACAGGTCATCAGCGGTGTGAGTTAACGAGCCCAATGTGGAGCTCGATCTTTGTTGGGGGGTGATGTGGGAGTATGTCTCCCAAGATCCTCCCACAGTTGACTTGAATGGCTCATTGCAGTGCACAGTGCACTGATCTTCGTGCACAAAGCCTATTTCCCTTAATCCTGGATAGTTCCTGGCATGTGGGTATCTCCAGAATGCCCACTTAACCAGGAACACTGTTAAATACGTAGGCCGCCGTATGTCTAGGCAGAAAGTAGATACAGGGAGCTAAGCATACTTGCCACCAAAGGGTCAGTGAGTACATGGCTGGTGCCCGTGAGAGAGGGGAAGGCGCCAGCAGCGTCTGACCTCTGGGGTCAACCAACGCGCGCATGGAATAACAGCTATGACGTGTTCATGACGTCACTCCTGCTACTGCTCATCGAACGAGCTAATATGATTGGTTCCCGCTCATTTGCTGCAATGCTATTGGTCAAATTGTAACTCCTTTTGTGTGTGTGCCACGAGATGCCCGGCACCCTTGCAAACTCATTCACGTGAGAGAGACCATACCCAGAGGACGTGTTCTGTTCTACCGGCCAATAGACTGATCACCGTCTATCCCTCACCGTCAAGTTAACTCAGCGTCTTTGCGATATACCACACACTCGCCAGAATCACGAGTGGGATATATTGTTTAGAAGCCTAAAGTGACAAATCTCCAGAGCGAAACAGACTGGTATCAGGTAACCCCTGGTGACAAAGATCGTCGTGAGTGACCTAGAGTGAACTAAGGCAGTGCCGCCGCCTAAGTAATCTGTGTGTGACATTACCACAGTGTACCTGTACCACAGTGTACAGTGTAGTGCATGGTACCGCCGCCAGCCGCTGCCAGCCGCCGCCTCGAGCGCCCGCCGCCAGCCGCCGCCAGCCGCGCAGCGCCGCCGCCCTCACTCCTACGTGACGTCACCACCTCACGCACCGCCAGTGCCAGTGTGTGCGCGTGTGTCTGTCTGTTAAGCATACAGCACGCCCTACTCACGAAATCATCTCAAGATACTGCGAGTACCCTCCGTGTCTACGAGCGAAACCAGCTATCAGGCCACCTACGAGTGCTTGTATAAACGAGTCTGAGTGAGTGCGTAAGGAAAGGTACCTTATCTGTAAGTACAAGATCTTGTCATTGTTTTATTGTGTCTGTGTTGATCTGAGGGATCAACCACAGTTCTCACCTTCTTATACCTGTCGCAGGTTATAGGTGAATCGACGGTGAATGCGTGTTTATCTGTGTGGTATCACTGCATTTCATTCGTCTGTGAATGTGAGCTTCACATACACCACACATTTAGTTATTGTGTGATTATTATTGTGCATGTTATTGCCTGTCCCATTGACAGTGTATTTGTTGATTTATTGCATAGCATCATTACCGAGTATCCGGTTGGAACTCTTGTGATCCCTTTGCATACCGGCAGTTAGGTTGCCGTGTTAGTGATTGGCTGTCAACTGTGTTAAGTTAGGTGTTTCTCTACGAGTGGATACGAGTCGATTAGCCAGACGTCAAGAGTCTCGCTAATGCAACCATAGCTTTGCTGACGCCAATCTAAAGTAAATCAAGCACCCTGTGTATTAGTGGTTAAGTTAGTAAATAAACTACTGTTAAGCTTTATGCGGTGTTTCTGTTGAACCACTTCTGAATACTGTCAATATTACTCCAGCCTTCAGCTCTAAGTGTCTTCAACACCGAGTTGCCTGTAAGTCACTAAACTATAAATTTGATGAGGACCCTAGGAGTCCCTTAAAGTGTTACATCATTGAGGAGATTCCAACGACCAACGTGGAGCAGGACCAGGTGAGGCTAGTCTGAGAAGAGACCTACAAGGACTCTAACTCGACCTTGCTCCCAGGCCCTGTACGGTTGCTCTCGTATTTTCTATTTTGCTAATTCCGACAGCTTCGTGAAGCGTCTGCCACATGTACATTGGCGACGTACGCATTGCAGTCGTGACAGCAAAAAAAAAAAAACCCCCACAATGCTTAAGTGTGTTACTGCTGTCCACCATTACCGCTCTCTTAACTTTTTATTCATCTACTTGGATCATGATTCTTGTCTTGATGGGAGAAGGAAACCAATCCACTTGTAACACCAGGACATCTCCCCCTAGACCGGCCAACTGTGGCTATTCCCGACGACAGCCAGGCGGTGCTCAGTTTTGAGCGAAGTGTGTACCCTAGCAATTCACCGGTCTGACCAGCTTAATGGTTTTGGATTTAATTGCCGCTTCCACGGACACTATCCCCACATCTCCAGTATCAGCTATTGATACAGATAATGACTCGCAAAGCCTCTACGTACTGGCTTACCATAGCCCGTGATACATGAAAATTTTGTTCCAGTGGCTAAATCTAAAACAACGTCAAAACGCAAATCTCATTTAGAAGGACGGATTAACAAATCAATATTGGATAGAATTGATTGGAGGAATCAACATTTAACAAGCGCTATGTCATAGGTTCGTATCCTGGCCGGGGAGGATTTACTGGGCGCAATTCCTTAACTGTAGCCTCTGTTTAACGCAACAGTAAAATGTGTACTTGGATGAAAAAACGATTCTTCGCGGAGGGGATCGTATTCCAGGGACCTGCCCGAAACGCTACGCGTACTAGTGGCTGTACAAGAATGTAACAACTCTTGTATATATCTCAAAAAAAAAACAAGCTCAATTGTGGGACATATTACCCAAAAGTTAAAAATAAGGTAAATAAAACTACAACACGAATACCGTGTTTACGTATAACTGTAACTATAATATTTTGTTATTTAATTCATTCTTTGAATTAATATGTAAATCTTTTATAAGTAAACTCAAAAAAATTATGAACAAATCCACAAGAGCCGTGACGAGGATTCGAACCTGCGTCCAAGAGCATCCCAGATGCTGCCTTAATCGACTGAGCTACTACATGGGCAAAAAAGTTGAAACCGAAGTTCTACTGAACTTACTGGATTCTGCAGTCTCTCCGAGACACAAACCAGGGTTTTACACAACTCCCCCCCATGCATTCGAGCTATGTCAATACACCGTTCTCCCTCTTCGCCCTTACTTTATTACACACAGAAATCACAATAACGTGATGTGTCAAATGAACAAATGAGCAAGGTATGTGACGAGGATTCGAACCTGCGTCCAAGAGCATCCCAGACGCTGCCTTAATTGACTCGAGTACATGAGGGAGTTGTGTAAAACCTCGAGTGCATGAGGGAGTTGTGTAAAACCCCTGGTTTGTCTCGAGGAGAGACTGCAGGATCCAGTAAGTTTAGTAGAACTTCGGTTTCAACTCTTTTGACCATGTCGTAGCTCAGTCCATTAAGGCAGCGTCTGGGATGCTCTTGGACGCAGGTTCGAATCCTCGTCACGGCCCTTGTGGATTTGTTCATTTGATGCATCACGTTATTGTGATTTCTGTGTGCAAAAAAATTTTCTTCAGTGATTATTTGTAATAATTAAATAATTAAAACTTTTTAAACTAAAAATTATAATGTTCTCCGCAAAGTCTGAGCACTAAAGAAGGTTTTGTGTGTAATGTTCGCAAAATGGCAAAAAAGCATCCAGTAATCATTTCCATTCCCCTCATGCTTTTGGTTACCTAGCGGTATATAGGTACCAGGAAATTACTTCATTTTTGCTCATCGATAACAAGCTGAATTTCCAGGGATACATTCTAAATATAACAAAAAACACGTTTATAAAACTGTTGGCATTTTCTTACTAAGATCAGATATTATGTACCTCGCCCTGCCCTGCTGACGCTCTATTACTCTCTCATCTATCCTTATCTCATTTATGGTATTTGTGCTTGGGGTTCTAATACCCAAAATCATCTACGTCCTCTAATTACTCAACACAAAGCTGCTATTAGAACAAAATGAAACTCTTGCCACAGACAGCACTAGGTACCCTTACCTAAATCTTTGAATATGTTAGATATTAAATCACTGCACATCCTCTCAAGTGTACTCTATATATTTAAAACTCTGAACTTTAATGCCAATCCTGACCTTAAACGCTTCCGAGAAGGTTGTAACAGAACCCATGGGCATCACACCAGAAACAAATACATATTTGGTATTAAAAGAGTGCACCATAACCAAACTAAAAATGCTCTACAAATCAAGCGACCCATGAGAATGTGGAATGACTTTCTCAATCATATCAAAGGCTGTACCTCACTCAACCAGTTTAAGATAAAAACTAAATACTACCTAATAAACTCCATGTTACCTACCCTACCCCCCTAAATGTCAACCCATGTCTTGCTATTTTCAAACAATACTGTTTGTTGACCAACTTGTATAATTGCTGATTTCTGTCATGTTCCTACCCCTCCTTTTTTTTTCAGCAAAATTTATACTTTAATCTCAATTAGAATTAAGTTTAATCTAAGTTTTTCCCAAACCTTGGCCGAAACGCTGTGCATATTAGTGGCTTTAGGTATTCAAAAATGAAGATCAAATCAAATGTTTATACAGGTAAAATACATTCTAGGTGAGTTACAAACATTGATGGAATTATAGATAGAGCTAGTACATACAATGCCTAAAGCCACTATTACGCAAAGCGTTTCGGGCAGGAAAAACACTAAGACTTTGAGTCATAGTGTTTTTCCAATTGAGATTAAAGTATAAATTGTTTTATATATATATAATATATATATATATATATATATATATATATATATATATATATATATATATATATATATATATATATATATAATATATATATATATATATATATATATATATATATATATATATATATATATAATATATATATATATTAATATAATATATATATATATATATATATATATATATTATATCGTACCTAGTAGCCAGAACGCATTTCTCAGCCTACTATGCAAGGCCCGATTTGCCTAATAAGCCAAGTTTTCATGAATTAATGTTTTTTCGACTACCTAACCTACCTAACCTAACCTAACCTAACTTTTTCGGCTACCTAACCTAACCTAACCTATAAGATAGGTTAGGTTAGGTAGGGTTGGTTAGGTTCGGTCATATATCTACGTTAATTTTAACTCCAATAAAAAAAATTGATCTCATACGTAATGAAATGGGTAGCTTTATCATTTCATAAGAAAAAAACTAGAGAAAATATAATAATTCAGGAAAACTTGGCTTATTAGGCAAATCGGGCCTTGCTGCGACGTGAGGGCGTGACATTCAGCTTCAGTTTCAGATTCAGATACATTGGCCACAGTGGTATGAATGTAGGAAGCGTGAATGAGTGAGACCGATCTGGTAAGAGTAAGTACCACTGTTTTGCTTTGGTGAAAATTCTCAGAAGCTGGCTTCGATGCCAGGGATCCATCATTGCATCTGTCTATGAACACCTGTGAGGTGATTGGGAGGGCTGACGCATGAGATCACCAGGATTAACGTCATATACAAGTCGAGGTGAGGACCCGACTGTGTGTGGAGGACAGGACGTGAATTTGTGTATGTTTTACATTTAGTGTGTGTTTGTCTTTGAGGCGGTTCTTCACCGTCAGGCTACAGTAAATTTCCATAGTGGAATACCGTGTTGAGATTATGTATTTTAGGTATAGATACCATATGTGTATGTTCTCTTTCCCGAAGAAAGCAGTTATGGCCGTGTAGTGTACGATCAAGGAATTTGGGAGATTTCCCAGTGGTGTTTACTGTATTATATCTGTGCCAATGAATTACTTTATACAAAGTGTGTTGTTATATTATTTTATTTCACCGTGGGAAGTGGTACACTCAGGGCAGGGTCTGCTGGGTATACCGTGTGTGATATTGTCTGTATGACAAGACCTTGGGTGTATTCTTTGTGCAACCCGTCCTCGTAAATTCGTATAGTCAATATTGACTTATTAGTTACGTGCATAGGTGACATACTAAACATAATAGTTTCCCTTGAAAAGCTTCATAGAAAACACCGACCTTACCTAACCTACTTAGTATGTTAAAATAAGCATCTGATAGCTTCGTAAATACAATTGTTACTTAAGCTATTATAGGTATAGGTTAGGTAATAATTGTAATTACGAAGCAATAAGATGCTTATCTTAACATACTAAGTAGGTTAGGTAAGGTCGGTGTTTTCTATGAAGCTTTTCAAGGGAAACTATTATGTTAAGTATGTCACCTATGCACATGTTTAATACGTCAATATCGACTATACGAATTTGAGAGGACGGGTTGCTTTGTGTGGGGGACACATGAAAGATTAAGTGAGCGTTAATTGAGGGTAATTAACATAAGAACAGAGGTAACTGCAGAAGGCATATTGACCCATACGACGCAGCTCTTATTTAAACCACCCAAAGGGAGCCGGTCGGCCGAGCGGACAGCACGCTGGACTTGTGATCCTGTGGTCCTGGGTTCGATCCCGGGCGCAGGCGAGAAACAATGGGCAGAGTTTCTTTCACCCTATGCCCCTGTTAGCTAGCAGTAAAACAGGTACCTGGGTGTTAGTCTGTAACACCAATAGGTGTTTGGTTTAGTTTTATTTTATATACACGTAGTTCATGAGTCACAGACAAGGATTTTGACAGACGCCAACTTGTCCGGCCTTAATCTCACCCTCAAGTGTTAATGACACCGAGTTGACCTGAGGTCAGGTCATGCGAATAACCTGGCTCCCGCTAATCTTATAATTGTAGCTGGGTAGCCTTCAAACATGCCGACGTTTAAGGAGTGGCTGGTAGAGTGCCTGAGGCTATCTAACTTGTGGGCGGAGTTAGCCACTAGGTTTCCCAATATATACTCGGAGAGATATCGATAGGGAAAGGAGAAGAAGCAGAGCAATAGACAGACGAACAGCCAGCAGCGGCCAGCCGTCCACACAGACGGTCAGCCGGCGGGGCGGGACAGTCTCTGTCAACTACAGAACCCCCCCCCCCCTCTCTATTCCACGGAGACTCAGACACTTGGTGAGTTGAACATTGAGGGACTTGGTCGTGTATACTAAACAGGTGTTGTGTGACGAGCAGGGGCAGTCGAGTTGTATGGTTCTCGAATTCTTGGATGATGACTCACTTTGAATATTAACATTTTAGTTGAATTGCTTAAATTATGATACTTATCATGTGAAATATAATTGAATTTATAATTGTAAAATGCCTTTAACTTTGTTCCCTGGAGTTTTGAGTGAGATGAGAAAATCTCAGCGGTTACTGGTTCATGAAATTAATATGTACATGTTTAGAGTTGAAACATGGTAATAACATCTTTGAGTATATTATGTTGATACAGACAAGTTCCATTCCTTGTCTTGTATGTAAATGATCTAGAATGGATGGTGGCAGCATTTTCTATTTACTAATTTCTTATTCTACTAGCAATTTTCATTTTCTACTTCTACTATCTACTTTTCTACTTCTACCCCTCCTTCTACCTCTTCTACTTCTCCTACTCACTTCCAACTCGCTCTATATTCTCTTCCCCCCCCCCCGTTACAAGTCAGCTGTCACGGGTTGCTTCCTGGGGGTGGAGGCCTGGTCGAGGACCGGGCCGCGGGGACACTAAAAGCCCGGAAATCATCTCAAGATAGCCCAATCCCACTCATATACATGTCCATCTTGCGTTTGAAACAATCGAGGGACCCCACCTCCACCACGTAGTGCGGTAATCGGTTCGAAAATCAACAACCCTGTTACCGAACCAGTATTTACCCAACTCTTTCCTAAATCTCCACTTATCCAATTTATACCCATTGTTTCGTCTTCTGTTTTGTGTTGATACTTTTTATACCTTATTAATATCCCCCTTGTTATGTCCATTCATTTTCTAGTGTATGGATTGGTCAACATACTTCAGCCACGTTATTGTGACTCATCACCTGCATGACCATTCATCCATTTGTAACCCTCTATCATGTCACCTCTAACTCTTCGAATTTCCAGTGAATGCAATTTAAGCTTTGTTAATCTCTCTTTATATGACAGTTTTCTAATTTGAGGAATTAATTTTGTTGTTGGAAACGTTCAAATGAATTTATATCCATTCTATAGTACGGCAACCAAAACTGAACTCCATAATCTAAATTGGGCCTAAGCAGAGCAAGATATAGCTGAAAAACAACACCGGGCGTCTTGTTAAGAACATAAGAACAAACGTAACTGCAGAAGGCCTATTGGCCCATACGGGTAGTTCCTATTTATCCAACCCAATCCCACTCATATACATGTCCAACTCAAGCTTGAAACAATCGAGGGACCCCACCTCCACTACGTTTCGTGGTAATTGGTTCCACAAATCAACAACCCTGTTACTGAACCAGTATTTACCCAAGTTTTTCCTAATTTTTTTTATTTTTGTATCATCTGCAAAATTGCAAATGTTGCTACTCAAACCTGAATCTAAATCATTTATATATATTATAAACAACAGAGGTCCCAGGACAGAGCTCTGAGGCACTCCACTAACAACATTATCCCACTCTGACTTAACCCCATTTATACTAACTCTCTGTTTCCTTTGGAATAGCCATGACCTAATCCAACTTAATATAGCACCCCCAATACCATGAGCCTCTATTTTTTTAATCAGTCTTTCATGTGGCACTGTATCAAAAGCTTTGCTAAAGTCAAGGTACACAGCATCACAATACTTACCACTATCACTGCCTCAACTATGCTGGAATAAAAGATGGCGGGGTAATACCTAGATGTGTCAACTGCAAGCAGTCCCATCATGCCTGGAACAGGTATTGCAGCAAGAGGCCTGGCTGGCAGGGCTTGAGAAGGACGCCGACGCAGACAGCAGGTGGACCAGTGAACAGGGGCGGGAATGGCTCCGTGAACAGTACCACAGCAAGTCAGGGTACAGCCTCCAGTAGGCAGACAACAGCCTGGGGTAGTGGTGGAGTGACCCACCACCACCCTGCACAGGCCCAACCAGACCCCCTCCCTCTCACAAACCCACTTACCTCTACCCCACTCACTAACCCCCAACCTTATCCCCCTCACTAACCCCAACCCTACCCCACCCAACAACCCCATTCCTGCCTCATCACCCATACCCCCTAACGCCTCCCAGTCAACCAGCCCTTCCGCCTCTCAGGCGACCCTCCTTCCCCCCACCCTACCACTCCCCCTCCCCACTCACCAGCCAACACCTCACTGACTCCAGATAAAACAATGCCCCCGATATGGAAGCAATGATTACCCGCGTGATAATAAATCACCCACTCATGCAAGAACTAATGAGCAAGCAAATAAACTTGAAACTACCCTATGTACAATCCAAAAGACCCAGGGGGACATACTTCACATGCTGCAGGGCGTGAACTTGCTTCTGGCGAGATCAGCAGGTTGCAACTGCATGCATGAGGATGCAACACGAGCCACGGCACATAACAGCAGACTCGGTGCTATCGCTGCCCTAGTGAACACACCACCACCAGTGAACACAACACCACCAGTGAACACACCACCAACACCAGTGAACACAACACCACCAACAGCACCAGCAGTGAACACAACACCATTGACCACTGACACCCATACAAACAGTACCACCAGCACATGACGGTGGGGCAACACCACATACAACACCACCAGTGTACACACTCTCACCAGCAACAACACCGCACACAGCACATCTGATGACCAACACCTCCACGATGGATAACCACCTTGAGGATACCTTGAGGTGCTTCCGGGGCTTATCGTCCCCGCGGCCCGGTCATCGACCAGGCCTCCTGGTTGCTGGACTGATCAACCAGGCTGTTGGACGCGGCTGCTCGCAGCCTGACGTATGAGTCACAGCCTGGTTGATCAGGTATCCCTTGGAGGTGCTTATCCAGTTCTCTCTTGAACACTGTGAGGGGTTTGCCAGTTATGTCCCTTATGTGTAGTGGAAGCGTGTTGAACAGTCTCGGGCCTCTGATGTTGATAGAGTTCTCTCTCAGAGTACCAGTTGCACCTCTGCTTTTCAACGGGGGTATTCTGCACATCCTGCCATGTCTTCTGGTCTCATGTGATGTTATTTCTGTGTGCAGGTTTGGGACCAGCCCCTCTAATATTTTCCACGTGTAAATTATTATGTATCTCTCCCGCCTGCGCTCAAGGGAATACAGATTTAGGCTCTTTAGTCGGTCCCAATAGTTTAGATGTTTTACCGAGTGGATTCTAGCAGTAAAGGATCTCTGCACGCTCTCCAGGTCAGCAATTTCACCCGCAGTGAAAGGGGCTGTCATTGTGCAGCAGTACTCCACTCTAGAGAGCACAAGCGTTTTGAAAAGTGTCATCATCGGTATAGCATCTCTAGTGTGAAAAGTTCTTGTTATCCAACCTGTCATTTTTCTTGCAGTTGTGACGGCTACTTTATTGTGTTCTTTAAAGGTAAGGTCTTCCGACATGAGTACACCCAGATCCTTTACATTGCCTTTTCGTTCTATGTTATGATTTGCCTGAGTTTTGTACGTGGTTTCAGTTTTTATATTCATTCTTTCCATAGCGCATGAGCTGGAACTTGTCTTCGTTAAACACCATATTATTTTCTGTAGCCCATAGAAAGACCTGATCTACATCTGACTGGAGGTTCGCCGTGTCCTCTATGTTGCCTACTCTCATGAAGATCCTAGTGTCATCTGCAAAGGATGATACAGTGCTATAGGTTGTGTTCTTGTCTATGTCCGATATAAGGATGAGAAAAAGTACTGGAGCAAGCACAGTACCCTGGGGGACTGAGCTCTTAACGGTTGACGGGTTGGATTTTATTTTGTTGACTATTACACATTGGGTTCTGTTGGTCAGGAAATTGTAGATCCATCTGCCTACTTTTCCGGTAATTCCTTTTGAGCGCATTTTATGGGCAATAACACCATGGTCACATTTATCAAAAGCTTTTGCAAATCTGTGTAAATTACATCAGCGTTTTGTTTGTCTTCCATAGCATCTAATGCCATATCATAGTGGTCCAGCAACTGCGACAGGCAAGAGCGCCCTGTTCTGAAACCATGTTGTCCGGGGTTATGGAGATGCTGTGATTCCATGTATTTTGTGATCTTACTTCTTAGCACTCTCTCAAAAATTTTTATGATGTGCGATGTTAGTGCTATCGGTCTGTAATTTTTTGCCTCTGCCTTATTTCCTCCTTTATGAAGTGGTGCTATCTCTGCTGTTTTTAGTATATCAGGAATAACGCCAGTATCTAGGCTTTGTCTCCACAGAATGTGAAGGGCCTGCGATAGTGGTTTTTTACAGTTCTTGATGAATATGGAGTTCCAAGAATCCGGGCCTGGTGCGGAGTGCATAGGCATACTGTTTATGGCTTCTTCAAAATCCAGTGGGGATAGGGTGACGTCTGATATATGATTTGATGTTGGTATCATATCCATGAAAAATTCATTTGGGTTATCGATCTTTAGTGCGTTTAATGGCTCGCTAAAGACAGAGTCGTATTGCTTCCTCAGTAGCTCGCTCATTTCTTTGTTGTCATCGGTGAAAGTTCCATCTTCCTTTCGCAGGGGCCCGATACTAGATGTGGTTTTTGATCTTGATTTTGCATAGGAGAAAAAATATTTCGGGTTTCTCTCTATTTCACTGATGGCCTTTTGCTCTCTTTCCCTCTCCTGCGTTTTGTATGATTCTTGTAGCTTGAGTTCAATTTTTCCTATTTCGCTACCTAACCTTCTTCGCCGTTCCTGAGATAGGGTGCGACTCTCAAGTTGTACCGCGATTCGTTTTCTTCGCCTATATAGGGAACGACGTTCTCGTTCCAATCTGCATCTCTTCCTCTTTTTTCTTAGGGGGATGCGGTTTGTACATATTTCTAGTGCTACTGAGCTTATTTTTTCCAGGCACGGTGAAGAAAGTCTCACTATCCTACAATGGAACTGCAATGGCGTTCGTAATAGAAATAATGACATCATACAATACGCTCGTGAACACCAAACTGACGTCATAGTGCTACAGGAGACGATGGTAGGTGATGACTTCAACCCAAGGTTCAGCGGTTATCGCAAGTTCTCCCTGCCCTCTGGGGATAGAAAACGGGGTCTCATCACTTTTGTAAATAACAACATTCCCGCACAGATTATTGATGACCTGCACATGGGGGATGAGTTTGAATCACTGGGAGTAACCATTTACTTAAACAATAATGCCCTACATATAATCAACCTATATGTGCCACAGAGTAAACTTGACCTTGACACACTGCCTGAATTTATTAATGAGGAACCTACTCTGCTGGTCGGTGACCTGAATGCCAGACACCCACACTTTGGTGCCAACTGTCATCAGCCCAATGTCAATGGACGGAAACTGTCACTCTTTGTCAGGGGAAGTGAAAACCTTAGAGTCCTGGGTGATGAACAGCCAACTCACCTCAGAGGAGGAAGATTAGACTATGCTCTCCTGCTGAATGCACAGGACACGGATGCCAGTACACACATTGTGCACAGTTTATGTTGTGACCACTGGGCACTAATTACCATCGTCGACATGAGCAAGAGAAGGAAAGAGACAAATAAAAGAAAAAGGTTATCACTCGGACCAGATATGAGGCCGCACTTCATAAACAGGATGAGTGACTGGTTCACGGAATACCAAATCCCAGAAGACATTGATACATTTGTTGATGACCTTAATCACCAAATTGAGAGCTGTCTAAGAGTTCCGCGCCGTACACCTGGGCGAAGTAACCCTCAGAGGAAGAAAATAAAATGGTACGAGAATGATTACATAAAGATGCTTAACGCAAATGTGCGAGACATGAGTAGAGAGTACCGGAGACATCCCACTGAAAGTAACCAAGAGTTGTTTAAAACTGTGTGTCAAGTAGCCAGGGAAGAGAAGATTAAAGAGCGGGAAAGACAATGGCTTGAGTTCACTAGCTCTATTGGACGGGAAACATCTGCAAGAGAAGTGTGGGCAAAAATTCAGATAGCTAAGGGTGGCAGAACCAAGCCTGCGGCTCACAAAGACCCCCAGGGTAAGGCTGAAGAACTAATTCACAAGTGGAGTGATGCAGCATCCTCCTCCTCCCTCACTGCAGGGAACAGCTCCTGCGACATGATGACAGAAGGATTAGGATAACAAGAGCACTGTCTAGTGATGACGAATATGGGGAACCAATCACAGCCCAAGAAGTAAGGGGCGCTATGAAAAAGGGTAAAAGTACAGCACCTGGTGAAGATGGCGTCACCTACGACATACTCAATGCACTGTGTGAAGTGTCTGGGAATCCACTACTCCACCTGTTTAACAAGTCATTCCTAAGTGGAGTGTTGCCCACACAATGGAAACACGCAATAATTGTTCCCATACCGAAGCCTAATGACCCTGGTAATTACAGACCTATCAGTCTCGTGTCATGCACCTGCAAGATGCTTGAAAGGATCATTCTAAACCGACTGTTGCACAAAATAGGCAGGTTAGGGGAGGGGGTCAATGGATTTGTTAAAGGACGGAGCACAGCAAATTGTATAGTTAATTACTTGGCTAATGACACGGCTAGGTACTCTGTATTTGTTGACATCAAAGGAGCCTTCGACAAAGCACAGGGGATTGCGATCCTGGACGAGCTTGCATGCATGGGTGTCAAGGGAAGACTCATGAAATGGGTTGAAGACTACCTCACAGGAAGGAAAGCCAAGGTTTGCTTCAATGGAGCAGTCTCCAGAACAATGAATATGGAACTCGGGACCCCCCAAGGCGGAGTCTTAAGCCCTACACTATTCAATGTACTTATGAACGCCATTGCAAATATTGATTTTCCGGAAGGAACACAACAAGTGGGATATGCAGATGATGTCCTAATACAAGCTCCCACCTTGGGAAAAATTGAACAGTCCATTGAACTCCTTGGAAGGAAATGTATTGAGCTCGGTTTCACTCTCTCCACAAACAAGACGAAGGCATACTCCCATCGCAAGCGGAGAGCAAATGAAGAACTGCAAATTAATGGTGTAACACTTGAATGGGTTGACCACTATCGGTACCTTGGCGTCACTGTCGGCTCTAACAAGGGAAAGAAAGAGGAGCTCAATCAACTCATAGGAACATGCAAAAGTCGACTCAGGGCACTGAAAGCTATGACCTGGAATGGACATGGAGCCTCTATTGCCGTGCTTAAAATGATGTACACAGCCTATGTGCGCTCCGTCATAGACTATGCCGCACCAGTTCTGTGCACCTACTCCCAAAGCGATATAAAAAGGCTTGAAAGCATTCAAAATGAAGCCATGACAATCATTCTTGGAGTTCCAAGGACTGCCAAAACGTCCAATCTACGAGAGGAGTTGTCCCTTCCCAGTGTTAAAAGCAGAATTCAGGAGCTGAATGCTAAGCTTGCAATTAGGATAGCCAGAGATCCCCATTACAATGATATTGCTAAGAAAAAACTGAGCTCTGTGCTACTTTCAGGGGGAAACAGGAGAAGCAAAAAATGGCATCACAGATCAGTCTGCTACCTCGAAGAGCTTCACCTGCTTGAGCAAGCCCGTGAGCTCCTGCCTGTAGAGAGGTTACCTCCCTGGGAGGATGACTCGTGCAAGATCATCATCAATGAAATGGCAACGAAAAAATCCAACATGATACCACAAGAAATGAGGCACAAGTATCTCGAGGAAATTTATAAAGAAGCCGGAGATGAACTAGATCAAATCTACACTGACGGGTCATCTAATCCTGTCAATGGCAGGGCTGGTGCAGCATACACGGTAATCAAGGATAATACTTTCCAACGCAGACATGAAGAAAAAGCACGTATTGAGAACTATGCCTCTTCAACGCAAGCAGAGCTAACTGCCATTGTTATGGCGTTAAGGTTTCTTGAACGGAACACTAATGGTGCAGTGATTTGCACCGATTCAAAAGCAGCACTGCAAAGCCTAAGTAAAAATCGGGCAGAAAATCTTGCAATAGTCGCTGAAATTAAGAGAGCTGTGAGAGTACTTACCAATCAGGGAAGAGTCATCAAGTTTCTGTGGATCCCCTCCCATGTTGGAATATGTGGGAATGAACGAGCAGATGTGCTGGCTGCTGAAGGCGCTGAAGGAGACCATATTGAATACTTCATACCCAAGACTCTCCTACAAATTAGAGGTATTGTCAGGCAACATCACCGTGACAAGGTAACTGAGGAAAGGAGGATAGAAGCACAAACCAGTGAATCTATACGATGGTACAACATGGTTGCAGCTGGCAATCCCAATCGTTATGGCCGAAGAGGAGGAGGACGAGGAGAGAATCAGTGATAGCGAGAATCCGTCTTGGATACAAATATTCTTGGAGATATGGAATGGAAACAACAGTTGATCAGCGAAGTTGCAGAATCTGTGGTGAGAGTGATGGACACCGCCTTGACCACTATCTACGTGAATGTGAACACCTGAGAGACATTAGAAACATGTGTAGAATAATAAACCCCACATTGTTTGAGTTAGGAAAACACTATTTGTCAAATATTGATACTGTTCTTAAAAGATTTCCCCATTTTGCACCCGCAAGATAACGTAAGCTTTTAAGGGTTGATAGATGTTAATCTTCTTGTTTGAGGAGCTGTTCACTTGAGACAGTTAAGCAAGTCCCAGCTGTGTCTGGGTACATGTGACAGGATGAACAACCCAGCGGGTTTTCTTCCTATTGGGGAGTGTTGTACATGCTGCTATGGCGGTGTGTCCACTCACAAGATGAGTGGCGCTGCCCAATAAACTCGCCCCTCGGGGCAAAATTTAAAAAAAAATCCTCCCAGGTAACTGCTAAACAAGTCACGCTGTCCTCGTCCCCACCCACATAGACTTGTTCGGCTGAAGGCGTATTGGTAAATTCCTCTTTAGTAAATACAGATATAAAATATTTAATAAAAATACTACTCATAACCTCGTCATTTCCGTTATTTGACCTGTCTCAGTTTTTAATGGACCTATCCTTTCCCTAGTCTTAGTTCGATATAACTGAAAAAAAACTTTAGGATTTGTCTTCGCTTGCTTGTTCGCCTGCTATGCGAACTTCATAGTTTCTTTTTGCTTTCCTTATCTCTTTTTAACATTTCTAACCAGTTGCACGAATTATTGTTCTAAACTGACTTCCCCATTCTTAATCCTTTTGTACCACGCTCTCTTTTTACCTATAAGGTTCTTCAAATCCTTTGTTATCCACTATGGGTCATTAGTATTCGATCTATTCAATTTATATGGTATACTACGTTCATTTTTACTTCCAATTGTTTCTAGTTTATGTGTATTTGCATTTATTGTTTGGTCTTGCTATAATTACTTTCTATTTACAGCAGATTTAGTATTTATCTGTTTATTTAATTGTTTGTCTTATTGTATCGTGACCCCATTACATTTACATGCATACTGATATTGATCCTAATCTAAATCTTCTGTCTCATATCTACACCAATCAGCACATTCATCATCATTATTGCAGGTATTACACAGCAAATCTTGCAAAAAACAAACTCCTAAACAGCACCTGCTTATCAGTTTACAACCAAAATGTTAGGTCACTTGGTAAACATTTTGATGATATAAATGCTCTACTCACAGTACTAGGTACTAAATTATCGTTCATTTATTTTAACAGAAACCTGGCTAAGTAAAGACTATACCAAACTCTACAACTTAGCTGGTTATAAAGTCATTCACAACTGCAGGCCTAATAAAAAAGAAGGTGGCACAGCAATATATTACCAAAATACCTTCATCTGCAATAGTGTCATTAGTGATAGAGATGACTATTGTGAATATACCTTTGCCCAATTCTCAAATAAATCCCTTAAATCCTCCTTGACTATCGAAGCTGTCTATAGATTTCCCAGTACTAATATAACTTCATTATCAGATAACCTAAGAAATCTTATCATAAATAACAATCTCAACAAAAATCACATCTTTCTAAGAGATGACTTCAATATTGACCTGGGTCTACAAAATAGTCCTCAAGCTGACTATTTCCGTAACAGCATGAACTCCTTTATGCTAATTCCCACAATCACCAAGCCTACCCGAGTCACTCAAATATCTGCCACAACTTTGGAACACTTATGGACTAACAAACAGCTCCCCCTTGCATCTGGTATAATCTATGACAGAACAACTGACAACTATGCTACCTTCCTCATAGCAAACATAGGCATAACACTACCAGAAAGCAAGAAACTCACATTCAGGCTACACAGTGAAGCAACTATAGGCAACCTCACTAATGTACTTCACAATATTAACTGGGAATCTGAATTCAATAATAAACAAGATATAAATTCATTAGCTAACCATTTTCTCTCCAAAACTCTAAGCGTCTAAAACACTCATTGTCCCTTCCTTACCAAACAATTAACTGACAAAAGAAATAACAATCCGTGGCTCACAAGTGGCATATTCAAATCAATCAACAAGAAACATGAAAATTAAAAGAAACTTAGGATTGCTCTGGTTATAAAGGAAGTAGTAAAAGGTACTCGTCAATGCTTACCATAAGAAAAGCAAAACTTTCATATTATGATAATAGATTCAAAGAAGGAAAAAGCAACGTGAAAAGCACATGGAAAACCATCTCTAATATCCTTGGAACTAAACAACACTCACACAATCAGATAAAACTCTCTAAGGATAGCTCTACACTATCAACTGATTTAGAAATGGCAAATGAATTAAATAAATAAGGGGGCATGGGCATGGATTCATAAAAGTTGTTCAATGTCAACCAATATTTTTGATTAGTTGTATATGAAAAGGTCTGCAATTGTTCCAACTTTCAGTACTGCAGCGTAAATAGAAAGGGAGATTTTTTAGTTTTTTCAATGATTTTAACACATTTTCAAGTGTAAATAAACAAACACACCTTTCAGATATAATAATTCTTTGACACTTTTCTGACATATTAGCATATAATAAAGGATCCGGAGTTAGGGAGTTTCTAAAACATCTTTAGTTTTCCTAATACAAATATTTAAAGTTCCCCTAAAAAAATTATGCAAAAAATGTCATGTTTATTGCTATTATAAAATTAATAAATGAACTTAGGAAAAAACGCTTACTAGAGATTTTAGAGACATAAACTTTACATATAAGGCGTAAGTTTCATGTAAATTTAATAAAAAATGAAAGAGTTATTTGAACGTTTATGAAAGTTGAAAATATTGAAAGTAAATAAGAAAATAGTAAAGTCTAAGGTGCTGCCATATGTGGCTGAAGTTGACATCAACCAGTTTTCTCCAAAATTGGCACCCTTACAGATAGGCTTATGTGCAGTCAGGTGTATAAGTTTCATGTAAATCTTCCGATAAAAAAGAACAAAATACAAATATATATATATATATATATATATATATATATATATATATATATATATATATATATATATATATATATATATATATATATATATATATATATATATATATATATATATATATATATATATATATTATATGTTATATATATTATATGTTAAATATGACCGAAAAAGTAAGATTAATAATTCTAACACGAATTTTCTCAATTTTCCTTATGTTTGTTTTTACTGATGACGGTAAATGAAAAATCAATTCTCCAAAATTCATTCTTTATTTCTTAGTCTGACGCGACACTTGAACGCGTTTCGTAATAACTAATTACATTTTCAAAGACTTTTAGTTTTCACACACAACTATAACCTGAAAGCACTAAACAGTTCTTTACTATGCTATGATTTAAACAGCTTTCATCTTTCATTTTATACCCGCGTTTTGGGTGAGGTGATATGTTACAACAGTTTTTAATGAGGTGAACAAAACTTTCAACAAAGGACAGAACACGAACCTAGGCGTCCTGTTTGCAAACTTCTACATGGGTACTATCGAGGAAAAAGTCTTAGTCGACTTAAACTTGAAACCGGCCATATACTGCAGGTATGTTGACGACATTTTTACACAGGTACCTGATGTCAGACATCTGCAGGAGCTGAAAGAAGCGTTTGAGCAGAATTCTGTGTTACGTTTCACTTACGAGATGGAGAAGGATGGGAAGCTGCCCTTTCTAGATGTAACAGTCATGGAAAGGAGCGGAGGTTTCCACACTGCAGTCTACACTAAGGAAACAAACATAGGAATGTGCCTAAATACCAACAGTGACTGCCCAGATAGGTACAAGAGGAGTGTTGTTAACGCTTATGTCGACCGTGCTCTCAGCCACAGCTCAGAATGGAAGCAAGTCGACGAAGAACTCTGTAGGGTAAGGCAGGTCCTAGTGGTTGCACTAGGACCTAGTGGTCCTAGTGCAGCTTCTCCAATGGTTTCATTGAAGACATCATAAGAAGGAAAGTAAAACGCCATGCAACCTCTGAAGAAACAACTAATACAACACCTATACCCCCTATTAGACTATTTTACAGGAACTTCTTCTCCACCGCTCATAAAACGGAGGAAAGGGTCCTGAAAGATATTGTTAATAGAAATGTTATCCCTACAGACAAAAATCAGAAGATACAACTAACGATTTACTATAAAACCAAAAAAACAGCCAGCCTACTAATGAAAAACTCTCCAGACACGGAGCAGAACGCCCTAAAAGAGACAAACGTCGTCTATGCCTTTAAATGTCCACTTGGGGACTGTAAGCCCCAAAAAACTCAGTATATAGGCAAGACAACAACATCTCTTTCCAGGCGTTTAACGATGCATAAGCAACAGGGCCCCATTAAGGAACATATACTCTCTTCCCACAACCAAACCATCACCAGAGAAATCTTAACAAATAACACAGAAATCATCGATAGGTACAGCGATAGCAGGCGGCTTGACATCTGCGAGGCACTACACATCAAGAAGTCAACACCAGCAATCAACAGTCAATTAATGCACAACTATATTCTACCCACTTCAAGACCCCGCTCCAATATAGAAGCATCAAGAAATATGGGCCAATAGGCCCTTCCGCAGTTACTTCCATTCATACCTTCAATTTACCCAGTTAATATCTAGTTAATATCCATTGTTTTCGTGTTCTGTCCTTTGTTGAAAGTTTTGTTCACCTCATTAAAAACTGTTGTAACATATCACCTCACCCAAAACGCGGGTATAAAATGAAAGATGAAAGCTGTTTAAATCACGGGAGACATCTCCCGTCACGCAGGGTGCAGTCGCACCTCCACAGATCTCCAG
>WNGS01042790.1:0-12193 GCA_020271785.1 Procambarus virginalis
TCCTTACCTCCCTCACACTCCCTCACCCTCCCTCCCTTACCTCCCTCACACTCCCTCACCCTCCCCTCCCTTACCTCCCTCACACTCCCTCACCCTCCCCTCCCTTACCTCCCTCACACTCACCTCACCCTCCCCTCCCTTACCTCCCTCACACTCCCTCACCCTCCCCCCTTACCTCCCTCACACTCACCTCACTCCTCCCTCACAATTGTCCCATTTTCTAAGTGGTTTTGAGTATTTGTAATTCACTGTTAATATGCTCTCGATTAATTCAATTAGTTGAGTGTATTAAGATTTAATATGTGAGTTAACCGCTTCATTTAGGCTGAGATAATATTGATTCTTGGCTGAAGTAAGATGAGCTACAGCAGAGTGAGGAGACCTTAGTGGGTACCTTGGTGCAGGTGTGGTCCTTAGTGCAGGTGTGGCCCTTGGTGCAGGTCTGGCCCTTGGTGCAGGTCTGGCCCTTGGTGCAGGTGTGGCCCTTGGTGCAGGTCTGGCCCTTGGTGCAGGTGTGGTCCTTGGTGCAGGTGTGGCCCTTGGTGCAGGTGTGGTCCTTAGTGCAGGTGTGGCCCTTGGTGCAAGTGTGGCCCTTGGTGCAGGTGTGGCCCTTGGTGCAGGTGTGGCCCTTGGTGCAGGTGTGGCCCTTGGTGCAGGTGTGGTCCTTGGTGCAGGTGTGGCCCTTGGTGCAGGTGTGGCCCTTGGTGCAGGTGTGGCCCTTGGTGCAGGTGTGGCCCTTGGTGCAGGTCTGGCCCTTGGTGCAGGTGTGGCCCTTGGTGCAGGTGTGGCCCTTGGTGCAGGTGTGGCCTTTGGTGCAGGTCTGGTCCTTGGTGCAGGTGTGGCCCTTGGTGCAGGTGTGGCCCTTGGTGCAGGTCTGGTCCTTGGTGCAGGTGTGGCCCTTGGTGCAGGTGTGGCCCTTGGTGCAGGTGTGGCCCTTGGTGCAGGTGTGGCCCTTGGTGCAGGTGTGGCCCTTGGTGCAGGTGTGGCCCTTGGTGCAGGTGTGGCCCTTGGTGCAGGTCTGGTCCTTGGTGCAGGTGTGGCCCTTGGTGCAGGTGTGGCCCTTGGTGCAGGTCTGGACCTTGGTGCAGGTGTGGCCCTTGGTGCAGGTGTGGCCCTTGGTGCAGGTGTGGCCCTTGGTGCAGGTGTGGCCCTTGGTGCAGGTCTGGACCTTGGTGCAGGTGTGGCCCTTGGTGCAGGTGTGGCCCTTGGTGCAGGTGTGGCCCTTGGTGCAGGTGTGGCCCTTGGTGCAGGTGTGGCCCTTGGTGCAGGTCTGGTCCTTGGTGCAGGTGTGGCCCTTGGTGCAGGTGTGGCCCTTGGTGCAGGTCTGGACCTTGGTGCAGGTGTGGCCCTTGGTGCAGGTGTGGCCCTTGGTGCAGGTGTGGCCCTTGGTGCAGGTGTGGCCCTTGGTGCAGGTCTGGTCCTTGGTGCAGGTGTGGCCCTTGGTGCAGGTGTGGCCCTTGGTGCAGGTGTGGCCCTTGGTGCAGGTGTGGCCCTTGGTGCAGGTGTGGCCCTTGGTGCAGGTGTGGCCCTTGGTGCAGGTGTGGCCCTTGGTGCAGGTGTGGCCCTTGGTGCAGGTGTGGCCCTTGGTGCAGGTGTGGCCCTTGGTGCAGGTGTGGCCCTTGGTGCAGGTGTGGCCCTTGGTGCAGGTGTGGCCCTTGGTGCAGGTGTGGCCCTTGGTGCAGGTGTGGCCCTTGGTGCAGGTGTGACCCTTGGTGCAGGTGTGGCCCTTGGTGCAGGTGTGGCCTTTGGTGCAGGTCTGGACCTTGGTGCAGGTGTGGCCCTTGGTGCAGGTGTGGCCTTTGGTGCAGGTCTGGACCTTGGTGCAGGTGTGGCCCTTGGCCTTGTTTTGTGGCTTCAAGTCTCGTGGAACATATAATTTCTGTATTAATTTAATTACTTCTCATTTAACATACATTTCATATCTACTTCCCATGTATTTCTTTCTTCAGAAATGTGCATTTCCCCATTTAAATTTATATATCTGCTGCCTTCCATTCCAATTTCACAATACCCAATTCGCCGTGCTGCAATTTTTTCCATTTATTCATTATTATTCCCCCTTCCTGCGTCCTTTCCATTTCTCAATTCCCTGCTTCCTCTTTCCTTCTCATTTCTTTCTTCCTTCTCATAATTTATTTACCTTACTGCCTTTTCTTTCCTATTTTTGTCTATTTATTTCTAGTCCATAATTACAGACACCGGTTCCTTGATCACTTTCTGGTATGTGGAGGCTGCTTCTCTCATCTCTGGTTCAGGGTCATCCCAAAGGTAAACATCTCTCTGATTATGAGTATTTTGTCGTGGGAACCTTGACTGGTTATTAGCTATCTCCTCGTTCTGGTGGTCGTCACCTGGGAAAGATTGTCCTTACCTCAGAGTATCTTGTATGATGTGGTCATGTCTCCCTCAGGTTCTTCTCCTAAGGATATTAACAATTAGTGTCTTATCTCACTCTCGTAGATGTTTCAGGGAGCCCTACTTGCACAGTAGCATATGCTGCTGATGGTGTTCCGTTCATGTGTGACGCTGGTGTTATGCCTGGAGAGGCCATCCCCCCACCTCCCCATCTCTCCGGGACAATTTAATTTGATATTTTTTAATATCTTTCTCGTTAACTGTTATGTCTCTCAAGTTTTTTCCTTCCTTAACCTGACTGCTTTACACTTAATGTGGTTGAACTCTAGTGGCCGTTAGTCAGCCAATATCGAAGAGGTGACCCGGTCCTCCTGAAGCCTTGTGCAGAGCCCATCACTTCTTGTCTCCTGCAACAGCTTTGCAACTTCTGCAAACATTGACTTGTAAGATCTTACTTCCTGTCCAACGGGCAGTGAGGTGCGGTGAGCCAAGCCCTGCGGCACCCCGCCTGGCACTTCCCTCCAGCCTGCGGCACCCCGCCTGGCACTTCCCTCCAGCCTGCGGCACCCCGCCTGGCACTTCCCTCCAGCCTGCGGCACCCCGCCTGGCACTTCCCTCCAGCCTGCGGCACCCCGCCTTGCACTTCCCTCCAGCCTGCGGCACCCCGCCTGGCACTTCCCTCCAGCCTGCGGCACCCCGCCTGGCACTTCCCTCCAGCCTGCGGCACCCCGCCTGGCACTTCCCTCCAGCCTGCGGCACCCCGCCTGGCACTTCCCTCCAGCCTGCGGCACCCCGCCTGGCACTTCCCTCCAGCCTGCGGCACCCCGCCTTGCACTTCCCTCCAGCCTGCGGCACCCCGCCTTGCACTTCCCTCCAGCCTGCGGCACCCCGCCTGGCACTTCCCTCCAGCCTGCGGCACCCCGCCTGGCACTTCCCTCCAGCCTGCGGCACCCCGCCTGGCACTTCCCTCCAGCCTGCGGCACCCCGTTTGGCACTTCCCTCCACCCTGCAGCACCCCGGTTGGCACTTCCCTTCACCCTGCGGGACCTCGCCTGGCACTTCCCTCCACTCTGCGGGACCTCGCCTGGCACTTCCCTCCACCCTGCAGCACCCTGGTTGGCACTTCCCTTCACCCTGCAGTACCCTGGTTGGCACTTCCCTCCACCCTGCAGCACCCTGGTTGGCACTTCCCTACAGCCTGCGGCACCCCATTTGGCATTTCCCTCCAGCCTGCGGGACCTCGCTTGGCACTTCCCTCCAGCCTGCGGCACCCCGGTTGGCACTTCCCTCCAGCCTGCGGCACCCCGTTTATCACTTCCCTCCAGCCTGCGGCACCCCGCCTGGCACTTCCCTCCAGCCTGCGGGACCTCACTTGGCACTTCCCTCCACCCTGCGGGACCTCGCCTGGCACTTCCCTCCACCCTGCGGGACCTCACTTGGCACTTTCCTCCACCCTGCGGGACCTCACTTGGCACTTCCCTCCACCCTGCGGGACCTCGCTTGGCACTTCCTTCCAGCCTGCGGGACCTCGCTTGGCACTTCCCTCCAGCCTGCGGTACCTCACTTGGCACTTCCCTCCACCCTGCGGGACCTCACTTGGCACTTCCCTCCACCCTGCGGGACCTCACTTGGCACTTCCCTCCACCCTGCGGGACCTCGCTTGGCACTTCCCTCCACCCTGCGGGACCTCACTTGGCACTTCCCTCCACCCTGCGGGACCTCGCTTGGCACTTCCCTCCACCCTGCGGGACCTCGCTTGGCACTTCCCTTCACCCTGCGGGACCTCACTTGGCACTTCCCTCCACCCTGCGGGACCTCGCTTGGCACTTCCCTCCACCCTGCGGGACCTCGCTTGGCACTTCCCTCCACCCTGCGGGACCTCGCCTGGCACTACCCTCCAGCCTGCGGGACCTCGCTTGGCACTTCCCTACAGCCTGCGGGACCTCACTTGGCACTTCCCTCCACCCTGCGGGACCTCGCCTGGCACTTCCCTCCAGCCTGCAGTACCTCGCTTGGCACTTCCCTACAGCCTGCGGGACCTCACTTGGCACTTCCCTCCACCCTGCGGGACCTCGCCTGGCACTTCCCTCCAGCCTGCGGGACCTCGCCTGGCACTTCCCTCCACCCTGCGGGACCTCACTTGGCACTTCCCTCCACCCTGCAGTACCTCGCTTGGCACTTCCCTCCACCCTGCGGGACCTCGCCTGGCACTTCCCTCCAGCCTGCGGGACCTCGCCTGGCACTTCCCTCCAGCCTGCGGGACCTCGCCTAGCACTTCCCTCCAGCCTGCGGGACCTCGCCTGGCACTTCCCTCCAGCCTGCAGGACCTCACTTGGCACTTCCCTCCACTCTGCGGGACCTCGCCTGGCACTTTCCTCCACCCTGCGGCACCTCGCCTGGCACTTCCCTCCACCCTGCGGGACCTCACCTGGCACTTCCCTCTAGCCTGCGGCCTCCCGCTTGGCACTTCCCTCCAGCCTGCGGCCTCCCGCTTGGCACTTCCCTCCAGCCTGCGGCCTCCCGCTTGGCACTTCCCTCCACCCTGCGGGACCTCGCTTGGCACTTCCCTCCACCCTGCGGGACCTCGCTTGGCACTTCCCTCCACCCTGCGGGACCTCGCTTGGCACTTCCCTCCACCCTGCGGGACCTCGCTTGGCACTTCCCTCCACCCTGCGGGACCTCGCTTGGCACTTCCCTCCACCCTGCGGGACCTCGCTTGGCACTTCCCTCCACCCTGCGGCACCTCGCCTGGCACTTCCCTCCACCCTGCGGCACCTCGCCTGGCACTTCCCTCCACCCTGCGGCACCTCGCCTGGCACTTCCCTCCACCCTGCGGCACCTCGCCTGGCACTTCCCACCAGCCTGCGGGACCTCGTCACGACCCCGTACTGTCTCTGTAACATGTATGGAACAAAATTTCCGCCCACCATGTATCTATTAACTAATTAATATTTTAATCAACATAAAAACATTATAATTAACACATTCATCACATTATATAAATATAATATAATTATCTCTAATTATCCACGTGACAAATCTATTAGTGTCCACATGTAGTATCTCTAATTGTCTACCAATATTGTCTATAATTGTCCACCAATATTGTCTATAATTGTCCAGCAATATTGTCTATAATTGTCCAGCAATATTTATCAACAAATATATAATTTCACATGATATTTAAATCTGAACAAACATATTAATAATGCTGTTTAAATTCCATAAATAATGCTGGCGAACATTTCAGTTCAAAATCATAAACTGCCAGAAATGAGGAGGTGGCGTGGCCCTCACAGAAGTCACCAGCTGTCAACCTCGGGGGCTGCGCTCCCGTCTCGTCCTGATTTCCTCATTGACCGTGCCGGAGTGCTGACAGACACCCGCTGCTCCCCCCTGAGAACTAGGCCACATTTTGTGTCATTAATGAAACATTTAGATACGTGTGCATTTCCGCACACATATCTGAATGGTCTGATAACTGGTCATTCGGTGTTGTAGTGTGGGAGATCATGCCTGCTCAGTTCCTGCTCACAGACTTTTCACCTGGAGTGCTCAGGATTGGGAGATCCGTCACCTGCAGCCACCTGCCACAGGTAACGGTAACCCAACGTGATCCTGGCAACCACTGTGTCGCACAGTCTGGTCGACGTTTTGTGCTGCCCATAGATATAGGTTTCAGGTCTGAACAAATCATAGCTTTTTATACTGGTGCTTTCAGGTCGTTGGGAGTCAGTTATTTTTTTCCTATAAGACCTGAGTGTTTGGACCAATACAGTTTTGACAGCAGAGATGGGGATACCTAGATCTAATTCAACTTCATCGTTGTTACACGCTAATTTGGCTGCAATGTCTGTCTCATTATGATTGGAGTGTTTATGCGTGAGGGTAACTATACATTGGAGATTCGAGGCACTTTATTCTGTGCATCGATTAGGTCATATATAATTGGTAGTATGAGGTTCTTGCTGTCGATCTTCCAGGAGAAGTCTTCGAGTGCTTAAAGAGCAGACCTTGAATCACAAAATATTATTCCTCCTCCTATATTTTTATAAGAAACATTATGGGTCCAAGGACTGACCCCTGCGGGACCCCACTGGTGACGTCACGCCAATCTGAGACCTCACCCCTCACAGTGACTCGCTGTCTTCTGTTACTTAGGTACTCCCTTATCCAAAGAAGTACCTTCCCTTTCACTTCAGCCTGCATCTCCAGCTCTCGCACTAGTCTCTCGTATGGTACTGTGTCAAAAGCTTTCTGGCAATCCAAAAATATGCAGTATGCCCACCCCTCTCTTTCTTGCCTGATTGTTGTTGTCTGGTCGTAGAATTCAATTAATCTTGTGAGGCAGGACTTGCCATCCCTGAACCCATGTTGATGCTGTGTTACAAAGTTCTTTCGCTCCAGGTGTTCCACTAGCTTTTTTCGAACAATCTTCTCCATCAGCTTCCATGGTATGCAGGTTAGGGACACTGGCCTGTAGTTCAGTGCCTCCTGTCTATCCCCTTTCTTGTATATCGGGACTACGTTTGCCGCCTTCCAAATTTCTGGCAGTTCATCTGTTACCAGTGACTTGTTATACACTATGGAGAGTGGTAGGCACAGTTCTTCTGCTCCTTGTGTGTGTGACACAACAAGTGACACAACAAGAATAACACAACAAGTGACACAACAAGTGTGACACAACGAGTGTGACACAACAAGTGTGACACAGCTAACATAAGAACGGCCTTTAGAAACTTGTGTAAGGAATCTTTCAGAACATTATATACCACATATGTCAGACCAATCCTGGAGTATGCGGCTCCAGCATGGAGTCCCTATCTAGTCAAGCATAAGACTAAACTGGAAAAGGTTCAAAGGTTTGCCACCAGACTAGTACCCGAGCTGAGAGGTATGAGCTACGAGGAGCGACTACAGGAATTAAACCTCACTTCGTTGGAAGACAGAAGAGTTAGGGGGGACATGATCACCACATTCAAGATTCTCAGGGGAATCGACAGGGTAGATAAAGACAGGCTGTTTAACACAAGGGGCACACGCACTAGGGGACACAGGTGGAAACTGAGTGCCCAAATGAGCCACAGAGATATTAGAAAGAACTTTTTTAGTGTCAGAGTGGTTGACAAATGGAATGCATTAGGAAGCGATGTGGTGGAGGCTGACTCCATACACAGTTTCAAGTGTAGATATGATAGAGCCCATTAGGCTCAGGAAACTGTACACCTGTTGATTGACGGTTGAGAGGCGGGACCAAAGAGCCAGAGCTCCACCCCCGCAAGCACAACTAGGTGAGTACAACTAGGTGAGTACAACAAGTGTAACACAACAAGTGTAACACAACAAGTAACACAACAAGTGTGACACAACAAGTAACACAACAAGTGTAACACAACAAGTAACACAACAAGTGTAACACAACAAGTGTAACACAACAAGTGTAACACAACAAGTGTAACACAACAAGTGTGACACAACAAGTAACACAACAAGTGTGACACAACAAGTAACACAACAAGTGTAACACAACAAGTAACACAACAAGTGTAACACAACAAGTGTAACACAACAAGTGTAACACAACAAGTAACACAACAAGTGTAACACAACAAGTAACACAACAAGTGTGACACAACAAGTAACACAACAAGTGTGACACAACAAGTAACACAACAAGTGTAACACAACAAGTAACACAACAAGTGACACAACAAGTGTAACACAACAAGTGTAACACAACAAGTGTAACACAACAAGTAACACAACAAGTGTGACACAACAAGTGTAACACAACAAGTAACACAACAAGTGTAACACAACAAGTAACACAACAAGTGTGACACAACAAGTGTAACACAACAAGTAACACAACAAGTGTAACACAACAAGTGTGACACAACAAGTAACACAACAAGTGTAACACAACAAGTGACACAACAAGTGACACAACAAGTGTAACACAACAAGTGTGACACAACAAGTGTAACACAACAAGTGTGACACAACAAGTGTGACACAACAAGTAACACAACAAGTGTAACACAACAAGTAACACAACAAGTGTAACACAACAAGTAACACAACAAGTGTAACACAACAAGTAACACAACAAGTGTAACACAACAAGTGTAACACAACAAGTAACACAACAAGTGTAACACAACAAGTGTGACACAACAAGTAACACAACAAGTGTAACACAACAAGTGTGACACAACAAGTGTAACACAACAAGTGTAACACAACAAGTAACACAACAAGTGTAACACAACAAGTGTAACACAACAAGTAACACAACAAGTGTAACACAACAAGTGTAACACAACAAGTAACACAACAAGTGTAACACAACAAGTGTGACACAACAAGTGTAACACAACAAGTGTGACACAACAAGTAACACAACAAGTGTAACACAACAAGTGTAACACAACAAGTGTGACACAACAAGTAACACAACAAGTGTGACACAACAAGTAACACAACAAGTGTGACACAACAAGTAACACAACAAGTGTGACACAACAAGTAACACAACAAGTGTAACACAACAAGTGTAACACAACAAGTGTGACACAACAAGTAACACAACAAGTGTAACACAACAAGTGACACAACAAGTAACACAACAAGTGTAACACAACAAGTGTGACACAACAAGTGTAACACAACAAGTGTGACACAACAAGTAACACAACAAGTGTGACACAACAAGTAACACAACAAGTGTAACACAACAAGTGTAACACAACAAGTAACACAACAAGTGTAACACAACAAGTGTGACACAACAAGTAACACAACAAGTGTGACACAACAAGTGTAACACAACAAGTGTAACACAACAAGTGTAACACAACAAGTAACACAACAAGTGTAACACAACAAGTAACACAACAAGTGTAACACAACAAGTAACACAACAAGTGTAACACAACAAGTGTAACACAACAAGTAACACAACAAGTGTAACACAACAAGTGTGACACAACAAGTAACACAACAAGTGTGACACAACAAGTGACACAACAAGTGTTCTAAAGAATTTTATTTATAAAGAAAAACGCTTTGATACAAATTAAACACATAAGATAATTGTGTATTATTTCCACATGGCTAAAATAGTGAGAGTCACTAATAGTGAAGGACATCACAATAATAATGATTATAGTGATGTCTTTCTCCTTAGACATCCGTGTGTCTGTCTGTCTTTGGACTGGGGAGAGGGAGGAACATATTGAGTCCTTCTCCCATTTTCCTTCCAATAAAATATTCAATATTATCAAACAATGCAGATAACAATTAAACTGTTAGTGCAGCAAGACGCTGATAAGCATTTTGTCAACATTTGTTGTAATTCACAAGGAATTTTACCGACTGTAAATATTCTTGAACTACCATTAAAACTGACCAAGTTGGGCTTAAAGGCTCGTGGTATAACGTCAGCTTCCTCGCTGAAAGCTATGGGGGGCATAATGGTTGGTTATCATGAGGTTATCTTGAGATGATTTCGGGGTTTTAGTGTCCCCGCGGCCCGGTCCTCGACCAGGCCTCCACCCCCAGGAAGCAGCCCGTGACAGCTGACTAACACCCAGGTACCTATTTTACTGCTAGGTAACATGGGCATAGGGTGAAAGAAACTCTGGCACAGCATGAATAGATCTTGTCATAAACGAGCACAGAAAAGCCTTCTTATAGAGTAGTTTGGTATAAAGTCCAGGAAGCCTAAGTCTTGTTGCCAAAGATTTATGCTATCACATTAGTTGTGAAGAGCACAGTTGTGTTGATGGGTGACGACTAAGGTGATGAAGAGAGTAGCATAGTTGGCACTGCCTTGGCACTGTCAAATATTCTCCTCTCGTAGGAAGAGAACGTAATTCTGTGTCTCCTCATTTCCTCAATTTCCACTGTTCTGTCTTGTCCAAAATCAGAGGACAATCTTGCACCATTTGTTAACCACATTGCACAAGCTGTTGCGTTGACAAAATAATGTAGTGGTAGCATTATATTGTCCTCTTAAAGTTCTGTGAAACACGGACTATATGGCCTCACAGGGCAGAGTTTACGATCTCTCTGTGGCCAGTGTTGTCTCTTTGGTGTTCGTGAGACCTGGAGTCGGCTTCACGGATTTACAAAATAATCTATTTTTTTTCCTCCGCGCCATTTTTTATTTATTTTCATTATTACGTATATACGTATGTTAACACCCATTTTAGGGATGATATTAATAGTGTTATATATATATATATATATATATATATATATATATATATATATATATATATATATATATATATAATATATATATATATATATATATATATATATATATATATATATATATATATATATATATATATGTCGTACCTAGTAGCCAGAACGCACTTCTCAGCCTACTATGCAAAGCCCGATTTGCCTAATAGGCCAAGTTTTCATGAATTAACTGTTTTTCGACTACCTAACCTACCTAACCTAACCTAACTTTTTCGGCTACCTAACCTAACCTAAGCAATAAAGATAGGTTAGGTTAGGTTAGGTAGGGTTGGTTAGGTTCGGTCATATATCTACGTTAATTTTAACTCCAATAAAAAAATTGACCTCGTGCGTAATGAAATGGGTAGCTTTATCATTTCATAAGAAAAAAATTAGAGAAAATATATTAATTCAGGAAAACTTGGCTTATTAGGCAAATCGGGCCTTGCATAGTAGGCCAAAAAGTGAGTTCTGGCTACTAGGTACGACATATATATATATATATATATATATATATATATATATATATATATATATATATATATATAATATTGGTAGCAATCTTTCTTGTAAATATATGAACATATGTTGTTGAATATGACGGAAAGTGTAAGATTAATAATTCTAACACGAATTTTCTCAATATTTTTTTTCACTGTAGATAATAATTGAAAAATCAATTCTCCAAAATTAATTTTTATTTCTAGTCTGACGCCTGAACGCGTTTCGTAATAACTTATTACATTTTCAATGACTTTAGTTTACACACACAACTGTAACCTGTAAGCACGCAAAATACATCAATACTTATACTCGCATTTGTATGAGGTGATATGGTACTTTGCTTTGTGATTGCTCTGAAATTTACACACAACGTTCCATTCGCATCCGAGTGGGGTTATATATATATAATATATAGATGTCACGTCTGTGACCTGAATCCTTTTTGTTAACTGTGTTTTTGAAGTGTTTTTCATGTGAGGAAATCTTCGAAACCTCTTTACCGATAGCTCTGAAATTTTGACACAACGTTGCATTCGAATAGGCGCGTGTTTTTATATACCTATTATATACATGCCTCACCTGTGACAGATAAAACATTTTTTTTTTAAACAGCGCCATCAGTTGGATGTAAGAGCAACACATGCTGTAATCTCTGAAAGTTCTTCACCGATTGCTTTCAAATTTTGACACAACGTTCCATTCGAATATGCGCATGTTTTTATATACCTACTATATGGGTGCCTCACCTGTGACAGGTAAAAACATGTTTTGTTTTGTTTTAAAAAAAAGCTCCATTTGTTGCACGCAATAACAACATACGTTTTTTTTTCCGATTGCATTGATAAATTGAATTTACATAGATGTCGATATATTTTCCTTTCATTTAATTATTTTATGTGACATTGCGTTGGACTTGAGCTGTGTTGTTTCCTATACCATTCACTTCGTAAATATAAGTATATATGGCACATCTGTGACAGGTAAAAACATGTTTGTTTTTAAAACAGCACCATCTGTTGCACGTAAGAGCAGCACACGCCATACTAAATATGTTACAAATCCATTTCAATGTTTCCGATTC
>WNGS01042795.1:0-7500 GCA_020271785.1 Procambarus virginalis
CGATGGTAGGGGTCTCCAGGAACACGATGGTAGGGGTCTCCAGCACACGATGGTAGGGGTCTCCGCAACACGATGGTAGAGGTCTCCAGCAACACGATGGTAGGGGTCTCCAGCAACACGATGGTAGAGGTCTCTAGCAACACGATGGTAGGGGTCTCCAGCAACACGCTGGCCGAGGGTCTCCAGCAACACGATGGTAGGGGTCTCCAGCAACACGATGGTAGGGGTCTCCAGCAACACGATGGTAGAGGTCTCCAGCAACACGATGTGGGGGGTCTCCAGCAACCCGGTGGTAGGGGTCTCCAGCAACACGATGGTAGGGGTCTCCAGCAACACGATGGTAGGGGTCTCCAGCAACACGATGGTAGGGTCCCAGCAACAACGATGGTAGAGGTCTCCAGCAACACGATGGTAGGGGTCTCCAGCAAACAATGGTAGAGGTCTCAGCACACGCTGGCCGAGGTCTCAAGCAACACGTGGCCGAGGTCTCTAGCAACACGATGGTAGAGGTCTCCAGCAACACGATGGTGGAGGTTCCAGCAACACGATGGTGAGGTCTCCAGCAACCCGATGGTAGGGGTCTCCAGCAACACGCTGGTAGGGATCTCACAGCAACATGCTGTAGGGGTCTCCAAACAACACGATGGTAGAGGTCTCCAGCAACACGCTGGTAGGGTCTTCAGCAACACGCTGGCAGGTTCTCCAGCAACACGATTGTAGGGTCTCCAGCAACCGATGGCAGGGTTCTCCAGGAGGAAATAAGGCAGAGGCAAAAATTACAGACCGATAGCACTAACATCGCACATCATAAAAATTTTTGAGAGAGTGCTAAGAAGTAAGATCACAAAATACATGGAATCACAGCATCTCCATAACCCGGACAACATGGTTTCAGAACAGGGCGCTCTTGCCTGTCGCAGTTGCTGGACCACTATGATATGGCATTAGATGCTATGGAAGACAAACAAAACGCTGATGTAATTTACACAGATTTTGCAAAAGCTTTTGATAAATGTGACCATGGTGTTATTGCCCATAAAATGCGCTCAAAAGGAATTACCGGAAAAGTAGGCAGATGGATCTACAATTTCCTGACCAACAGAACCCAATGTGTAATAGTCAACAAAATAAAATCCAACCCGTCAACCGTTAAGAGCTCAGTCCCCCAGGGTACTGTGCTTGCTCCAGTACTTTTTCTCATCCTTATATCGGACATAGACAAGAACACAACCTATAGCACTGTATCATCCTTTGCAGATGACACTAGGATCTTCATGAGAGTAGGCAACATAGAGGACACGGCGAACCTCCAGTCAGATGTAGATCAGGTCTTTCTATGGGCTACAGAAAATAATATGGTGTTTAACGAAGACAAGTTCCAGCTCATGCGCTATGGAAAAAATGAAAATATAAAAAACTAAAACCACGTACAAAACTCAGGCAAATCATAACATAGAACGAAAAGGCAATGTAAAGGATCTGGGTGTACTCATGTCGGAAGACCTTACCTTTAAAGAACACAAAAGTAGCCGTCACAACTGCAAGAAAAATGACAGGTTGGATAACAAGAACTTTTCACACTAGAGATGCTATACCGATGATGACACTTTTCAAACGCTTGTGCTCTCTAGAGTGGAGTACTGCTGCACAATGACAGCCCCTTCACTGCTGGTGAAATTGCTGACCTGGAGAGCGTGCAGAGATCCTTTACTGCTAGAATCCACTCGGTAAAACATATAAACTATTGGGACCGACTAAAGAGCCTAAATCTGTATTCCCTTGAGCGCAGGCGGGAGAGATACATAATAATTTACACGTGGAAAATATTAGAGGGGCTGGTCCCAAACCTGCACACAGAAATAACATCACATGAGACCAGAAGACATGGCAGGATGTGCAGAATACCCCCGTTGAAAAGCAGAGGTGCAACTGGTACTCAGAGAGAACTCTATCAACATCAGAGGCCCGAGACTGTTCAACACGCTTCCACTACACATAAGGGACATAACTGGCAAACCCCTCACAGTGTTCAAGAGAGAACTGGATAAGCACCTCCAAAGGATACCTGATCAACCAGGCTGTGACTCATACGTCAGGCTGCGAGCAGCCGCGTCCAACAGCCTGGTTGATCAGTCCAGCAACCAGGAGGCCTGGTCGATGACCGGGCCGCGGGGACGATAAGCCCCGGAAGCACCTCAAGGTATCCTCAAGGTAAGGTATCTCCGCGGCCGGTCCTCGACCAGGCCTCCACCCCCAGGAAGATGCCCGTGACAGCTGACTAACTCCCAGGTACCCAGTGTTGACCAGTTAGCTGTATGTAACCCTCGTCTCCTGCCTGTGTGGAGTCTGGAGGTAACGTAGCATCGAGGTGGTAAATTATTTATGATGTACTTGGGGGGGGGGGTTCTAAGGTAAATAAATTATATTAAGGTAAATTTCAGCTGGGGTTTCAATCACCCCTTATTGAGAAGGGTTGGTGATCTGCTCGATACGACAGACCATTTTTATGCCATTATAATTATTATTCTATTTGCTGGGAATTGTTTGCCTGGCGGCCGGGCCCTTCCTAACCCCATTAGGTGTAACTCTATTACTTAATTAAGACCCAACAGAGCACTCACTTTATAACATGATGTCCAGTTGTTTGGTTATCGAGAGGTGTCAACCAATCACCGGTGAATGATCACCAGTGAATGACACACACACACCAGTGAATGACTCTCACCAGTGAATGACTCTCGCCGGTGAATGACCCACACCAATGAATGACCCTCACCAATGAATGACCCTCACCACGTAGCAACGACCCCATAACGACTAGAGTGGTCCACTTCCGTCCCCAGAAATAACGAGACACCAGCGCCAACTGGCGGGCGGTGATCCAGGCGTGATTATCCCACTCCATCAACCTCAAAGCGAGGCGTTCACGACTGCAGAACGTAGCACAGCGTTCTTTGGACGTTCATTACAGTCTTAACCCGCTAAATATTTATCCCAGCGTCGGTGTGACCCATGAATGTGCTAAGCTAAATCTCTCTCACGGCTTCAGTGCCGCGCCTGAATTGTGAATTCATGACTAGTGGAACTAATTATTTATCCAGTAATTGGCTATTTACACCAGGAACCGAGACAGGTCTCCAATTAGGGCACAAATGAGTGTTAATTGGCTAGTGTTTTGTACAGAGTAACTACTGACGTACTAACTGAGGGAGATAGGAACCGGTGGTGGTATTGTCAGTGGGACCCGGCGACCAGACGGGTCTGCAAGCCACCTATTAAAGAAACTAAGCTTGTTACTGCACCAATCACTGCAAGTCAAACTGGTGGGATTTCACGAGGATTGAGGGATTAGCCGGCGGCTTTATGGATACTTGTATCACCACCACTACTCTCACCGCCGCCACTGTCACCACTAACACACAACACAACCATCTCACCACACACTGCCTGGTGGCGTCTGTTCTGGCTTCAGGACTGGTTGTGGGGAAGGGTGAGGGGGGGGGGGGAGATTGGTTGTGGGGGGTGTGGAGGAATGGAACTATTAGGGGAAAGCGCCAAGCTATTACGACCATATAGCCCTTGGAAGGGGCCAGGATAAGAATTTGGGACGGGACGGCGGGAAGGAATGGTGCCCAACCACTTGGACCGTCGGGGATTGAACGCCGACAGGCCATGTGGGTTGGTGGAGAGTCATATGTGGAGTGGTTCAGATACTACTGGTGCTGTGTGTGGATACTCGCAGATAAACAACAGATACTCCCAGATAAACAACAGATACTCCCAGATAAACAACAGATACTCCCAGATAAACAACAGATACTCCCAGATAAACAACGCAATTATCGCAAACAGCCAAACTACTATAAATCACCGAAGACCCTAAATTTGCATACTGACAAAACCGGCAGCCATTAATGGGTCACTAAAGCTTCATCAAGGTTTAATTAAATTTCACCGTAGGTGTGAGACTGTGCACCGACGGTGCCGCCATGCTGAGGTGGTGGTCAGAGGCCGCCATGCTGAGGTGGTGGTCAGAGGCCGCCATGCTGAGGTGGTGGTCAGAGGCCGCCATGCTGAGGTGGTGGTCAGAGGCCGCCATGCTGAGGTGGTGGTCAGAGGCCGCCATGCTGAGGTGGTGGCCAGAGGCCGCCATGCTGAGGTGGTGGTCAGAGGCCGCCATGCTGAGGTAGTGGCCAGAGGCCGCCATGCTGAGGTGGTGGCCAGAGGCCGCCATGCTGAGGTGGTGGCCAGAGGCCGCCATGCTGAGGTGGTGGCCAGAGGCCGCCATGCTGAGGTGGTGGTCAGAGGCCGCCATGCTGAGGTGGTGGCCAGAGGCCGCCATGCTGAGGTGGTGGTCAGAGGCCGCCATGCTGAGGTGGTGGCCAGAGGCCGCCATGCTGAGGTGGTGGTCAGAGGCCGCCATGCTGAGGTAGTGGTCAGAGGCCGCCATGCTGAGGTGGTGGTCAGAGGCCGCCATGCTGAGGTAGTGGTCAAAGGCCGCCATGCTGAGGTGGTGGTCAGAGGCCGCCATGCTGAGGTGGTGGTCAGAGGCCGCCATGCTGAGGTAGTGGCCAGAGGCCGCCATGCTGAGGTAGTGGCCAGAGGCCGCCATGCTGAGGTAGTGGTCAGAGGCCGCCATGCTGAGGTGGTGGCCAGAGGCCGCCATGCTGAGGTAGTGGTCAAAGGCCGCCATGCTGAGGTGGTGGTCAGAGGCCGCCATGCTGAGGTGGTGGTCAAAGGCCGCCATGCTGAGGTGGTGGTCAGAGGCCGCCATGCTGAGGTGGTGGTCAGAGGCCGCCATGCTGAGGTAGTGGTCAGAGGCCGCCATGCTGAGGTGGTGGTCAGAGGCCGCCATGCTGAGGTGGTGGCCAGAGGCCGCCATGCTGAGGTAGTGGCCAGAGGCCGCCATGTTGCTCATGTTGACACCAGTTACTGTGTCACGTCACTGTCATATATACATGACAGTGTCAGACCACGAAGGAAGCATTGAAACAGGAATTTCCTTAAGTACTTTCGTATTTAATAATACATCTCCGGAAAGATCAACTTTAGAAAGTACATTTGGTTAAACATGACAGTTATGCTGGCGAGTTTGATCTTATAGCATAAGCTTTCTATGCTTGTATATTCTTACTCTCGGGATTAAGAAGCAAGCAATCAAGTTACCGAAATTCATGGACAGAGAAAATCGAGTGATTCTTTAGCTACTCAGAACGAAATGTCAAAGTAGCACGGGCTATGGTGATCCCGTAAACAGGCGGCAATTTTGTCTTAAATATATATGTGGGGTGAGGTGAAGGGTCACAGGGGATATAGGGGTAAACAAACATAAGGTAAGGACTAGGGTAACCTCTCAACCTCTTACCCAATTAAGGTAAGGAATATCGACGTCTAACGCCCCCTAAATATACAAGATAACGACTTGATACCTTACTGGAATTAGAGAAAGGTTGTTAGGGGTCAGTGGAGGTTGTTAGGGGGGTCAGTGGAGGTTGTTAGGGTCAGTGGAGGTTGTTAGGGGGGTCAGTGGAGGTTGTTAGGGTCAGTGGAGGTTGTTAGGGTTAACGGGAAGTATTTAGGGGCTAGGGCAAGTTGTTAACCTCGTGGTGAGGACACGCCGTCACGAGTAAGTAGACTGCAAGAGGAATAGAAGACAGGTTGAGAGTGGGTTAGGAGGGAGTTGAGCGTGCTAGGGAGGGCCAGCGAACTAGGGAGGGCCAGCGTGCTAGGGAGGGCCAGCGAACTAGGGAGGGCCAGCGTGCTAGGGAGGGCCAGCGTGCTAGGAGTGACGGAGACCATAGCACAGAGAGGCTGCTTGGAGCGAGGGGTCAAGAGGCAGGGAGATGAGGATGCTTCCTGTAGGCAGGGAAGTGGGGGGGGGAGGCACTATGGACCACCTGTTGAACTGTGGCACCCTCTGCCTCGCCCCCACCACTACCCCAACCACCCCCACCACTCTTCCAATCTTTGACAACAGGAGACAACACAGGTGTCTTTAGTGAAGGGTGATGTGTCTATAGTGTTGTTGTTAAAGATTCGCTACCTAGAACAAGAAGTTCCAAGTAGCACGGGCTATGGTGAGCCCGTAGTGTCTTGTCTATAGTGATGAGTGACGTGTATTCGCCTAGTTGTACTCACCTAGTTGTATTCACCTAGTTGTTTGCGGGGGTTGAGCTTTGCTCTTTCGGCCCGCCTCTCAACTGTCAATCAACTGTTTACTAACTACTTTTTTTCCACACCACACACACACACACCCCAGGAAGCAGCCCGTGACAGCTGACTAACTCCCAGGTACCTATTTACTGCTAGGTAACAGAGGCATTCAGGATGAAAGGAAATTTGCCCATTTGTTTCTGCCTCGTGGGGGAATCGAACCCGCGCCACAGAATTACGAGTCCTGTGCGCTATCCCCCAGGCTACCAGTGTCTTTAATGATAGGTGACGTCACTCTGGATTACTCAACCTGTCCCCCTTGAACAGTGCATCGAATTAATTACAACCATTAACGATGACCTAAAATAGTTATCCAGTGAACTAAAAATTGCTAAACTAAAAAATAAAAATCAAATTAATACAGGTGGTGGTGAAGAGGTTCAGGTACACAGTTCTGAGTTACCAGGGACAGTGAAGAGGTTCAGGTACACAGTTCTGAGTTACCAGGGACAGTGAAGAGGTTCAGGTACACAGTTCTGAGTTACCAGGGACAGTGAAGAGGTTCAGGCACACAGTTCTGAGTTACCAGGGGCCGTGAAGAGGTTCAGGTACACAGTCCTGAGTTACCAGGGGCCGTGAAGAGGTTTAGGTACACAGTTCTAAGTTACCAGGGACCATGAAGCGGTTCAGGTGCACAGTTCTGAGTTACCAGGGACCAAGTTATCAAGCACATAGAACACTACAGGCCGACAAGTGGCCAGATCTCGGCCAAGTATTTGCCAGGGTGCTTAAAGAGAGTCAAAGTTTGAGGTTGTGAGCCTTTGTCATGCAAATGTCACTCATTAGAGTCGAGCCGCGTCCAGAATCCTGGAGGATTGCCAACGTTGCCCCTATTTTTGGGGAAGGAAGATAGATCACTTGTGTCCAACTACATCAGCCAATTAAACTTCTCATCTATTGTAGGAAAATTGGATAAATCGATAATCACAAAAGTCATTCATTTAGGTCTTGACAAACAGATAACAGGACACAACATAGTGGTACTAAGCATACTAAGCTGCGAGAAAACAAGGGCAGTGTTTTTCACCCTATGCCCCTGTTACCTAGCAGTTAAATAGGTACCTGGGTGTTAGTCAGCTGTCACGGGCTGCTTCCTGGGAGTGGAAGCCTGGTCGAGGACCGGGCCGCGGGGACACTAAATCCCGAATCATCTCAAGATAACCTCAAGAAGCTACTAAGCTCATATCGAAAGATTTACTCTCATTTTCCAGTAACTTTCAAGTACAGTAGTGGAAATGTTTGCGACATCATAAATACTATATTATAGCATCATATACTTGAACAAAG
>WNGS01042795.1:10000-11924 GCA_020271785.1 Procambarus virginalis
AAAGAAGGTATAGAAGCGAGGAGTACAGCCGTATTGACACCTATTAGTGGGCGCCACGAGCCCTGGTGGAGGGCGTGTCAGATCGACCCCCCCCCCCCACACACACACACACACACACCACACACACACACACACACACACACACACACACACACACACACAGGGGAGCTGGTGGCTGAGTGGAGCGCGCTCTAGGCTCATGGACCTATAGGGACCGGGGTTCGATCTCCGCAGCCGGCGGAAACAGATGGGCAGAGTTTCCTTCACCCTGATGCACCTGTTACCTAGCTGTAAATAGGTACCAGGGAGTTAGACAGCTGTTACGGGCTGCTTCCTGGAGGTGTGTGTGCATGTGAAAAAAAAATTTAGTAACAGTTGATTGATTGACAGTTGAGAGGCGGGCCGAAAGAGCCAGAGCTCAACCCCCGCAAGCACAACTAGTGAGTACACAACCACTTGCCACCATAACTCTTGCACCAAAGAATCTCTCTCATATTCATCAAATCTTTATCACAAGGCTCAAGATGGTAACACTGTTGTAATATTGTAATTTGCTACTGTTAATCAGGAACAATATATACTACTTTCGTCCGGACGCTATTGTTGACTTTTGTCTTTGTGGGATTACTGCTTAGTTTGGTTAGTGGACGCGTATCAAACGTGATCAAGCTGAGGCTTTTGGTTAGTACGAACTGCTTTGCTGGTCATGTTCTGGAACTGCATTCGTTTGTTATTTGCTTCGTTCCCGTAGCTGGTAGGACGAGGATGTTGTTGTTAAAGATTCGCTACCTGGAACATAGTTCCAAGTAGCACGGGCTATGGTGAGCCCGCAGAGTCTTCATCAAGGCGGGAGGTTGATCAGGCGAGCCTTCACAGTACCTCCTACGTGGCAACTCTGTCAACCCACCAGGGAGCCGGTGGATGAGCGGACAGAACACTGGACGCGTGACCCTGTGGTCCCGGGTTCAATCCCGGGCGCCGGAGAGAAAGAATGGGCAGTGTCTTTCACCCTGAGGCCCTGTTACCCTAGCAGTAAATAGGTACCTGGGAGTTAGTCAGCTGTCACGGGCTGCTTCCTGGGGGTGGAGGCCTGGTCGAGGACCGGGCCGCGGGGACACTAAAAAGCCCCGAAATCATCTCAAGATAACCTCCCCCACGTTGGCCAGTGACTGGAGACGCCTCTTTGAAAGTTGGACTCACTCGAGCCTCCAATAATATTAATCAAGTTTGGAGAAAATCCTCATTCGAGCTTGTTGGCATCATTTAAGTTCCCATCACATCGACAGCTGCTATGTATCCCAACTTGAACACATCCCCGTAGGTCAGCCCCTGCTTGACACAGTCCACCGTTCCGTCGCCTACTGTGTTGCCTGCTCATCTGTTCCAGTAACAACAACAACATTCCCAAACCAGTATTGAACCACGTCTTTCCTGAATCTTAATTTCTCCAGTTTGTATCGATTATTTCCAATTGTGTTTGTGTTGATACATTTAAAACCTTCTTTATATCCTCCTGTTAACATTTTTATCCATTTCTGTCCTTCAGTCACGTCACTGTTTGTCTGAGTAGAGAAGATAGCAGCCTCAACTGAGTCATGTCTCAAGTCAGCCAGCTTGCTGCTCGCTTTGGAATTAAACAATTGAGTAGATAACAATTTATCCTTCAGCTGAGAAGAGTAGTTAACGTAGCAAGTGACCACTTAGCGTCTTGTCTTACACTGTTCCTTGGGACAAAGTGTAAGCCAGCCACCCACCCTCCCACACACACAGGTCCTGGCGGCCGAGCAGACAGCGCTCGGGGGTCGTAGTCCTAACGGCAGAGCGCAGTGCGAGGAAGGGATGAGTGACGGGTGGGGAACGTGAGAGGGGTTAATGAGGAAATGAGTTAAAAAGCAAAATGAGAGGAATGTTGAAGAGGTACATT
>WNGS01042797.1:0-15162 GCA_020271785.1 Procambarus virginalis
AAAGGCAACATAAAATCACATGGAATACCATCTCTAATATCCTAGGAACTAACACACACTCCCACAACCAGATAACACTCTCTAAGGATGGCTTTACACCGTCAACTGACTTAGAAATGCAATGAATTTAATAGCTTCTTTTCATCGGTTGGTGCTAACCTTGCCAGTAAAATCCCACAGACTCAGACACATATCAACACTATATCTCTCAGGCAGCTATCCAAACTCTCTTCTCCTTTCACCAGTCAGCCCGACAGATGTTGTGTCCATCATACACTCACTAAAAACCAAAGCTCCATTGTATGCAAAGCTCAGTCCATTGTATACAAGAGCGCCTCCCATGCCATTGCGCCACCTATAGCTCTGCTGTTCAACAATCCCTTGAGTGTCATTCCTTCTCTGATATCCTTAAAAAGCAAGAGTAACGCCAGTTCATAAAAGGTAATCCGGCAAACATAAACAATTATAGACCAATATCAAACCTACCCATACTATCAAAAATATTTGAAAAAATTATCTACAAACAGCTCTACTCCTATCTCGTAAAATTCGACATTCTTAGCCCCTGTCAGTTTGGCTTCCGCTCCTAAAGAGTACCAACGATGCAATTATTAGTCTCCTTGATATAATTTACTCTGCCCTTGACAAAAATGAGTTTCCGATTGGACTCTTCATTGACCTGAGAAAGGCCTTTGATACTGTTAATCACAATTACCTCTTACTTAAACTCCATCATTATGGAATCCGAGGCCATGCACTGGACTATATCCAATCCTATCTTAGTGATAGACACCAATGGTAGCCATCAATAATATAACCTCTCCCATTCTACCAATAACCGTTGGAGTGCCACAGGGCAGCATCTTGGGACCTCTCCTATTTCTTATATACATCAATGATCTGCCTAATGTCTCTAACATTCTGAAACCTATTTGTTTGCTGATGATACTACCCTCATCTACTCTAACCCCAACCCACATACACTAAATAATGTTGTTAATAATGAACTAAAAAAAGTCCACATATGGATGTCAACCAACAAGCTAACAATTAACATAGCAAAGACCTACTATACATCTTATTTGGAAGCACATCTACAAATGCAATTCAGCTTCAGATAGATAATGTAAACATTAGCAATAAAAAGATGGAAATTTTTTTGGCCTATTCCTAGACAAGAGACTAAACTTCAGTACCCACATACAACACATAACTAAGAAAATCGCTAAAACAGTTGGGATACTCTCCAAAATCAGATATTATGTACCTAACTCTGGTCTCATCTCTCTATATCATGCACTAATCTATCCCTATCTTAATTATGGTATCTGTGCATGGGGTTCAATTTATTTAATTTCAAAATTTAAGGTTCAAATTTACTAGAATGCTTCCAGTAAAGAATAACAAAGTTAATACCCCAATTAGAAACCTGTCATTTGAAGAAAGATTGTCAAAGCTTAAATTACATTCTCTGGAAAGACAACTAAAGAATTATATAGGGGTGACATGTGGTTTATGATTTTGTTGATTTGTTTCTATATTTTCATAAATAAAGCATGCTTACTGTCTTATTCCAAGTTTTACGACAATTTACAAGGTTTAAATATAAGCTCAATATATATTTGTTTTTATACAGGAATTATACGTTAATATAACATTATAATAACGTAACGATGTCGTGTAAATAACGTTATATTGACGACATATAAATGTTATATTTATGTTATAAGAACGTAAATTGGATAGGTTTACATAAAGTAAACAAAAAAAACGAAATGTTGACTGAAATTTTTATTTTTTTATATAAAGCAAGAAAACATTATAATTCCATAGCATTCACTATTATTTTTAAATTTTTACATAAAATCTTAAAAAACCGTGTCTCAAGAATACATGTTTTTAGTTATATCTAGTGGTTTTAAGAACGTCAGATATACGTATTTATGTCAAATGTTAGAGTATTACCTTTGTGGCACCATTTAAAAACGTTCACAAACGTTCTGTGTTTGCTGGGATTTATTCGATAGTGCTTCTTTTTTATCTTAAACTGGTTGGAGAGGTACAGTCTTTAACATGTTGGGAAGTTCATTCCACATTCGAGGTCCGTCTTATTTTAGAGCTTCTAGTTTTTTAAGTCGTACCTTGGAATATCAAAACTGTATTATTTCTGGTGTGGTGCTCATGGGTTCTGTTACACCCTTCAATGAAGCTTTGGGTTCAGGATTGGCATTACAGTTCAGCGTTTTACATATGTATAATACACATGAGAGATGTGCAGTGACTAATATCTAAATATTCAGAATTTGAGTAGGGGTACCGAGTGATGTCTGGGGCCAGAGTTGGATATTGTCCTAATAGCAGCTTTGTGTTGATTTATTAGAGGACGTAAATAATTTTGTAGTAGAACCCCAAGCACAAATACCATAGTTGAGATATGGATAGATGAGGGAGTAATAGAGAGTAACCAGGACAGGGCGGGTACATAATATCTGATCTTAGAAAGAATGCCAACAGTTTTTAACTTTTTTTGATATATTTAGAATGTGTCCCTGGAAATATATTTAGAATGAGTCCCAAGGAACTTGCCATCTAATTTGTTACAAATTTGGGTATTGTTTTTTTGAGATTTATTTCATTAGAGGATTTATTGCCAAACAGAATATAGAAAGTTTTGTCAATGTTAAGGTGAGTTTGTTGCAGTTAGACAAAGATGGACATAATTTAGCTAAGTATTTACTGTGGCATTTAGAGCAAGGGAGTCAGGACTGGAGTAAATGAAGGTTGTGTCGTCAGCAAATAGAATTGGTTTGAGGTGTTGGGAGGCATTAGGAAGGTCATTAATGTAGATGAGAAAGAGGAGAGGGCCAAGTATGCTGCTCTGAGGAACACCAATGTGATGGGTAGGGTGGGAGAAATTGAATTATTCACAGAAACATACTGGAGCCTGTCAGTAAGGTAAGATTTGAGGTATTGCAGGAGTGTCCTCTGACTCCATAATGATGTAATTTAAGAAGAAGGTTTTGGTGGTTGACAGTGTCAAAAGCCTTACGCAGGTCCACAAATAACCAACAGGGAACTCATTTTTATCAAGAGCTGCATGAATCAAGTTAATCATACTAATAAGTGCATCGTTAGTGCTTTTTGGGGGTCTGAAGCCATATTGACAAGAGCTAAGTATATGTGTTTGGCTAGGTAAGAGTAAAGCTGCTTGTAGATTAGTTATTCAAATATTTTTGACAGTTTAGGCAGGATTGATATAGGTCTGTAGTTGTTAACATCTGTGAGATCACCACATTTGTGAACAGGGGTTACTCTCGCTTCTTTAGAATATCTGGAAAGGTTTGGAATTCAAGTGACTTGTTGAAGAGCAATGCAATAGCAGGGGCTAAATAAAGATCTGGAGGCTTTTTTGTAAATTAAAGTTGGTATCTCATCAAGGGCACTAGACTTGGTTTTAAGAGATTGATTCATTGCAATCAATCTGAGCTACCTATGTGCTTTATATACCTACAATTTCTCTCATCTTTTTTTTTTCTTGCCATGTAACTGTTATCATTTTTTTTTTATAAATTTTGCAAGTATTTACCTACTTAAAATTTTCTTAGATTAAGGACCTGGCCGAAACGCTGCGCGTACTAGTGGCTTTACAAGATTGTAATTACCATATTATGTATCCTCACAATCCCAATGTACCTTCTTGTATATGCATAAATAAAATAAATAATAAATACACATGACAAGATGCTTAAGGGGTGGACATTAACAATGAGGAGAGCTCACAGGAATTGGAATAGGATGGTAGGACTGAGGAAGGGAAGAATGCTTTACTGGCAGTTGCTAGGCTGTGTGGGGAGAAGAGAAAGGAAATTAGGAGCAAGTATTGGCAGGAGTTTGCAGACAAAGTTGGGAGTAACAGAAACTTGAAAGAAATCTGGCAAGACGTAAATAAAATAAGGGATAAAAAGCATAATTTTGTTGCACATCCTGACCCGCAAGGAATTGCAAATGGTCTCGTAAATAAATGGCGGAAGCTGCCAAACTTAGTTCATTACCCGCTGTAACGAGAAAGTCACTAGATTCTTGGAAAGATCCAAATAGGATTTTATACTTACAGCAGGTAACAGTGGTGATGTCCCTTGCACAGGTATTACCAGAGAAGAACTAATAACGGCGATTAAAGTTGGGAAATCTACCGCCCCTGGGGAGGATGGAGTAACTTATGAAATACTTAACGAACTTGCCATTATGACGAAAAGCCCACTGCTAGACCTCCTTAATATTAGTTATAAAGAGGGCAGTATTCCAGTAAATGGAAAAAAGCTATCATCATCCCTATCCCTAAAGCCAATGGAGAGTACAGACCTGTGTCCTTAACCTCGTGTTTTTGTAAAATGATGGAGAGGATCATTTTAAATAGACTTTTATATATAATAGGTGATCAGCTGTCTAGTAATTTGTTCGGGTTCCTCAGAGGAAAAAGTACCTCTGATTGTATTATTAAATGTCTAATAATGATAATGATTATTATAGAATTTTTATTGATTTACAAGGAGCTTTTCATAAAGTCAACAAAGAGGTTATTATATATGAATTAGCTGGTCTTGGTGTTAAAGGGAGATTATTACGCTGGATAGGGGATTATCTTTATGAAAGGAAGGCTCAGGTGTGGTATCAAGGTTGTATGTCAGGTGTGAGTCTTTTGAACTCGGCACACCTCAGGGAGGAGTGTTGAGTCCCACCCTGTTTAATGTACTAATGAAAAAGATAGCACCTGAGAGATACTCAAATGGGGTAACTCCGATCATATATGCCGATGATATTTTGTTTCAGGGCAAAAATATTTCAAAGGTTCAAACAGTGTTGGACAATTTCGGATACCTGTGTCACCATATGGGACTGGTGGTTATGAAAACAAAACTAAGTTTGAATGTAGAAGTCGGAGGCCCATTATATTGAAAATAAACGGTAAAAATATAGAGAGAGTTAATATATACAAATATTTAGGCATATGTTGGATATACCCATGAGAGTTTGGAAGCTGAGATGAACAGACTGTTGGGTCAATGTCGGAAGAGATTACAACCTCTGAAGGCCTTGGCATGCTGTGGAAAGGGAGTGGGAGTCCCTGTGCTCCGAATGATATACTTGAGTACTGTAAGATCTCTTATTGATTATGCTGCACCTGTCATTTCTTGTTTGGTAAAGGTAGGATGGCAAGTTGGAGAAGGTACAAAATGAAGCCATGAGAATTATCTTAGATGCCCAAGAATGCTATGATTGAGATAATGAGGATGGAGCTGAATCTGCAGAGTATTGGGGTAGAATTTCAGAGATAAATGTAGCCTCTGCCATTAGATTAATGAGAGGTGGGGGAGCTAATGAATTAATCCTCTCGGTTCAAAAGGTGGGAAGTAGTGAACAGTGTATGATGAAGAAGAGAGTATATGAATAACTTATGTTCTAATGTTACATGCTGTAGGATTCTGTGCCACCTTTCTTCTCTAGTCCGGTCTGTCTGCTAATACATCTGGTGGAAGTTGATTGCTGGCTGCTCTCTTGCAAACCTGGTTTCCAGTACTTCGGCTTCCTGTTGAGGATCCTTGGGGTGTGGGGCTTTAGGTGTTTTATTTCCCTTTGGCCCGGTGGATTTGCTGCCACATCTCTCCAAGAGGGTGTATTCCACACAAATTGAATACATCGATTACTAATGACCCAAAGTGGATAACAAAGAATTTGAAGAATCTTATAGGTAAAAAGGGAGCTTGGTACAAGAGGATTAAAAATGGGGAGGTCACTTTAGAACAGGAATTCGTACAACTAGTTAGAAATGTTAAAAAAGAGATAAGGAAAGCAAAAAGAAACTATGAAGTTCGTATAGCAGGGCAAGCAAAGACAAATCCTAAAGGGTTTTTTCAGTTATATCGAACTAAGACTAGGGAAAGGATAGGTCCATTAAAAACTGAGACAGGTCAAATAACAGATAGTGATGAAGAGATGAGTAGTATTTTTAATAAATATTTTGTATCTGTATTTACTAAAGAGGAACTTAACAATATGCCTTCAGCCCAACAAGTCTATGTGGGTGGGGACGAGGACAGGTTGACGAGTTTAGCAGTTACCAGGGAGGATGTTCTTAAACAAATAGTAAAACTCAAACCAAACAAATCCCCAGGGCCGGATGAAGTGTTTGCCAGAGTGCTGAAAGAATGCAAAGAGGAGCTTTGTGACCCACTGTCAATCATATTTAATAAATCAATAGAGTCAGGCACAGTGCCAGAGTTTTGGAAAGTTGCTAATGTGATACCAGTTTTTAAGAAGGAGATAGATCACTTGCGTCTAACTATCGACCAATTAGCCTAACGTCTATTGTGGGAAAGTTACTCGAATCTATAATAGCAAATAAAATTCGTCTTCATCTTGAAAAACATAAATTAATAATTGAGTCGCAACATGGTTTTATAAATGGCCATTCATGTTTAACAAATTTGTTATCTTTTTATTCTAGCATAGTTGAGGCAGTTGATAGTGGTAAGGATTGTGATGTTGTGTACCTTGACTTTAGCAAAGCTTTCGATACAGTGCCACATGAAAGACTGATTAAAAAGATAGAGGCTCATGGTATTGGGGGTGCTATATTAAGCTGGATTAGGGCATGGCTATACCAAAGGAAACAGAGAGTTAGTATAAATGGAATCAAGTCTCTCCTTTTTAAGAAAGGAATAGATCTATATAGTGAGATCGATAGTGATCTATCACTATCTATCTAGTGATCTATCACTTATAAAAGGAGATAGTGATCTATCTCCTTTTTAAGAAAGGAGATAGATCACTTGCGTCTAACTTTCGACCAATTAGCCTAACGTCTATTGTGGGAAAGTTACTCGAATCTATAATAGCAAATAAATTCGTCTTCATCTTGAAAAACATAAATTAATAATTGAGTCGCAACATGGTTTTATAATGGCCGTTCATGTTTAACAAATTTGTTATCTTTTTATTCTAGCATAGTTGAGGCAGTTGATAGTGGTAAGGATTGTGATGTTGTGTACCTTGACTTTAGCAAAGCTTTTGATACAGTGCCACATGAAAGACTGATTAAAAAGATTGAGGCTCATGGTATTGGTGGTGCTATATTAAGCTGGATTGGGGCATGGCTATACCAAAGGAAACAGAGAGTTAGTATAAATGGAGTCAAGTCAGAGTGGGAAAATGTTGTAAGTGGAGTGCCTCAAGGCACTCCACTTGAATCACTAATACAAAGAATCAAGACAGAGCCTCAAGGCTCTGTCTTGGGACCTCTGTTGTTTATAATATATATAATGATCTAGATTCAGGTTTGAGTAGCAACATTTGCAAATTTGCCGATGATACGAAAATCGGTAGGGAAATTAATTCGGAGGAGGAACTCACTATCACTTCAAGTTGATCTAGATAGGGTATTAAATGGTCAAAGGATTGGCAGATGCAGTTTAATGCTGATAAATGTAAAGTTCTGAGGCTAGGTAATGATGATAGAGTTCCAAGATACGAGCTAGATGGTGTTGAGATTGCGAAGTCGGATTGCGAAAGGGATCTGGGAGTTATAATTAGTAAGAATTTAAAACAAAAGGATCAATGCATAATGTTCGTAATAAGGCAAATCGGACACTCGGATTTATTAATCGCAGCGTAAGTAACAAGACACCTGGTGTGGTTCTCAAGCTATATCTTGCTCTGTTAGGCCCCATTTAGATTATGCAGTTCAGTTTTGGTCGCCATATTATAGAATGGATATAAATTCACTTGAACGTGTCCAGCGTAGGATGACTAAGTTAATTCCCCAAATTAGAAATCTTTAATATGAAGAAAGATTAACAAAGCTTAATTTGCATTCACTGGAAAGGCGAAGAGTTAGGGGTGACATGATAGAGGTTTACAAGTGGATGAATGGACACAACAAAGGGATATCAATAGGGTATTGAAAGTATCAACACAGGACAGAACGCGAAACAATGGGTATAAATTGGATAAGTTTAGATTTAGGAAAGACTTGGGTAAATACTGGTTCAGTAACAGGGTTGTTGATTTGTGGAACCAATTGCCGCGTAACATTGTGAAGGCGGGGTCCCTCGATTGTTTCAAGCATGGGTTGGACATATATATGAGTGGGATTGGGTGGTTAATTATCAATAGGTGCTGCCTCGTATGGGCCAATAGGCCTTCTGCAGTTGTCTTTGTTCTTATGTTCTTATGTGTGTTTGTCGGTAAATCCGACACCATTTAATATTACATACAATTGCAGATAATGTTGCTGCATTGTATAAACAAGTTACCCATAGAAATGTAGCTTGTAGTGGAGTTTCCGTCTATAGAAAACGGGATATCATAGCCACATACTATTATAATTCACTAGCTATTCTGCTGGGAATTATTCCTAAATACATTAGTCTTTGGACTTTTACCATCATAAAAACATCTCATTTTAATTAACTTAATTATCAATATCAAAATAGAGTAAATGTGACCATTCTATCAGTTACTGACATCTCTACAAAGTAGGGAGTAGGGTGTGGTCCATTGTTGTTGTCACCACCAGGCAGCCATGGTGTCACCTCCGAGACGCGTGGAGTAAACAGCTCCTATCATTTCTGGACAATGTCGGCCAGTAGCGTCAATAGTATGGAGTGTCAGCCATTATTTAAGACCAGAGGCGCAAGAGAGCAAATTCAGCTCCTATTATATCTCTTGGACGAAGTGTTATGGGAACCAAAGGTCTACCATTATCAACACGCAGTCAACAATAAACAAGCTAAGTGTTCTGCCGAAACCCGTATATCTAATCATTTTTGGCCATTAATGTCTGTAGATAGGGTGAGCCGGTTAGAATACGAGATCGCCTCAAACTAAAGGTAATTAAGCCTTGGTCTTTATTTGGTTCAAGTACAGTGTTTTCTCTGATATAGCTGTCATATATTAGGATTCTGGCTTTATAGCTAGCGCCCTTTGACAGGTACAAGACGAGGAAGCATGCTTTGTCTACCAGTTACCAGGGTGATGGAAGCTACCTCACACGAGGAAAATTTGGTGTCTACATCCTAGTTTTACCTGGAAAATAAGGCCGGCTGTACAAATAAGATAAGGAACCTATTCAATGTTTAACAATATATGTAGTTTAATACTGTAGTTTGAGTGGCTGCATATATATAAATTTAATAAACCCCCCTAATGTGTATGAATCGATTTGTGAGATTATTGCAGAAATACAGTCCACTTAACATTATACAAATTGCTATCGAAGTATATAAATTAACGTAAATATAAATTCTATATAAATTCATATAAATTAAATATATATAAATCTCACAGGTCGGTTCCCACATTATTTGGTCCTTCGAACCGGATGACGGACTATTTGTCCTTGAACCCACATTATTGGTCATCTTCGAGTCGGATGACAGATTATTTGGTCATCTTAGTACCGGATGAACCAGTTAACCAGTGGATTCATTAAATATACTAGTGCAGTGTGAACAATACAGTATCAGTCAAAGACGGCGGCGTAGCCTCGAGCGAGCGAGCTCAGGAGCCCCTCAAGCCCAGTTCAGCCTTACTCAGCGGTTTCATGGCAACCCTCCGATTTGGTGGGTTCTTATTCAGTGGAATGACAGCGCTAATATTAAAGCCAGCCAAATTAGTGGCTGTGTCCTCACGAGATTGTTCACGGAGTTCGTGGTGTTAATTTCGCGAGAGATTATCTACGAATTTTGTGATGTTAATTTCGCGAGGTCACTAATAATATTTAATACTTCTTGATAATATTAGAAGTTTCATAGAGGCTAATTAAGAGGCTATTGTCAATAATTGTGTATAATATATATTGCACTAGTGTTCTCAATATAATATTTACCAATTGCCAACCCACAACAGGGTAGGATATTACCATTGACTAGTTGAACTATTTATTGTTCATACTAGTCCCATTATTACCATAGTCTAGTGGTACTATATTAAACAACCTAGCACCATTAATGAATGGTGCAGACCCTATTTTGGGTGTAATTTTTATCAACTCGAGTTGAGTTGTATATATATAATAATTTACTTATGATCATTACACCTTTGAGTGATTAATTAGTGTCTATACCATCCTAGGGTGATTTTGAGGAGCTAACCTAAAGGTACTTCCAATGACACTGATTTATCACTCAAATCATTAGTGTGTATGATTGTATATATATAATGTGTATTAATTTTAAGTGCTAACCTCTAGTAGAGGTAGGATTATCGCCTAGTGAGTGCAGAATTTTACCCTAGGCTACCATCAGTGCTTGTTCAGCATTATGAGCAACCCAAGTACAAGCCCCACAAGGCTTCACCAACTAGCCAATATGGATAATGCAGGGAGAATGAGAAGAACCCTTGCAGGTCTTAAAGGCCACTTAACAAGACAGATCAACTACCATCGATTCATCGGTAGCCCTACTAAATATCAGGGCATAACCATGCTAAATTCTGCAGGAGGCAAATTACTCTCAGGCCCAGTATCAAGCCTGAGGAGACCTATGCCTGCAGATAAACAATACCAATAGAAATCTAAATTTGTCAGCTGATTATATTTCTCCAGTAGCATTATACTAAGGAGATTACAGCTGACTATACCAACAGAGGTTGATGTTAATATCATCATTTAAAGCTGAAGATGAGTTCATGAGGCTTCAGTGGCAAATCAGTGAACAGTAGCCTAAACAGCTACAAGTCACAGCGACCAATGTCACTGAACCCACTGCAGTCTCAGAACCATACTTGACTTTAGTGATGGGCTATTCAATCCTCTGAATCAATTAACTAAATTAAACCCCAATAAATCTGACGACTGATTTTGATACATTTATTATTTAATCAAGATGAATTCCATGGGCCTCAGTGTTTATATATCAGTGACCAGTTACCTGAAGAAGCTTCATGTTATATCTAATGTCACTGATCTCACTGCAGTCCCTGAATCATACTTGACTGTAGTACTTGATCACATTCAGTCTTCTGGGTTAAATAATATATTTAGCTTGAATTTTAGCCTTTCAAGAGTTAACAGGGAAATGAAATCGCATTAGACTTCTAACCCCTGTAACTCTAGTACGGGACATCCGTCCTGTACGAACAGACGCACAAATGTGTGATTACTAACTACTAACATCAAATTAATCTAATAATTCGAAGGAGGAGTATCGGTGTTCGTCTGTTCTAAATAGGACTTCGACCCGTGAGCAGCCCCCGGGGAATTATGTCGGAAAATCCGACACCATTTAATATTACATACAATTGCAGATAATGTTGCTGCATTGTATAAACAAGTTACCCATAGAAATGTAGCTTGTAGTGGAGTTTCCGTCTATAGAAAACGGGATATCATAGCCACATACTATTATAATTCACCAGCTATTGTGTTGGAATTATTCTTAAATACATTAGTCTTTGGACTTTTACCATCATAAAAACATCTCATTTTAATTAACTTAATTATCAATATCAAAATAGAGTAAATGTGACCCTTCTATCAGTTACTGACATCTCTACAAAGTAGGGAGTAGGGTGTGGTCCATTGTTGTTGTCACCACCAGGCAGCCATGGTGTCACCTCCGAGACGCGTGGAGTAAACAGCTCCTATCATTTCTGGACAATGTCGGCCAGTAGCGTCAATAGTATGGAGTGTCAGCCATTATTTAAGACCAGAGGCGCAAGAGAGCAAATTCAGCTCCTATTATATCTCTTGGACGAAGTGTTATGGGAACCAAAGGTCTACCATTATCAACACGCAGTCAACAATAAACAAGCTAAGTGTTCTGCCGAAACCCATTTATCTATCATTTTTGGCCATTAATGTCTGTAGATAGGGTGAGCCGGTTAGAATACGAAATCGCCTCAAACTAAAGGTAATTAAGCCTTGGTCTTTATTTGGTTCAAGTACAGTGTTTTCTCTGATATAGCTGTCATTTAGGATTCTGGCTTTATAGCAAGCGCCCTTTGACAGGTACAAGACGAGGAAGCATGCTTTGTCTACCAGTTACCAGGGTGATGGAAGCTACCTCACACGAGGAAAATTTGGTGTCTACATCCTAGTTTTACCTGGAAAATAAGGCCGGCTGTACAAATAAGATAAGGAACCTATTCAATGTTTAACAATATATGTAGTTTAATACTGTAGTTTGAGTGGCTGCATATATATAAATTTAATAAACCCCCCCTAATGTGTATGAATCGATTTGTGAGATTATTGCAGAAATACAGTCCACTTAACATTATACAAATTGCTATCGAAGTATATAAATTAACGTAAATATAAATTCTATATAATTCATATAAATTAAATATATATAAATCTCACAGGTCGGTTCCCCCATTATTTGGTCCTTCGAACCGGATGACGGACTATTGGTCCTATGAACCCACATTATTGGTCATCTTCGAGTCGGATGACAGATTATTTGGTCATCTTAGTACCGGATGAACCAGTTAACCAGTGGATTCATTAAATATACTAGTGCAGTGTGAACAATACAGTATCAGTCAAGAGACGGCGGCGTTGCCTCGAGCGAGCGAGCTCAGGAGCCCCTCAAGCCCAGTTCAGCCTTACTCAGCGGTTTCACGGCAACCCTCCGATTGGGGGTTCTTATTCAGTGGAATGACAGCGCTAATATTAAAGCCAGCCAAATTAGTGGCTGTGTCCTCACGAGATTGTTCACGGAGTTCGTGGTGTTAATTTCGCGAGAGAGATTATCTACGAATTTTGTGATGTTAATTCGCGAGGTCAATAATATTTAATACTTCTTGATAATATTAGAAGTTTCATAGAGGCTAATTAAGAGGCTATTATCAATAATGTGTATATTATTTCTCCAAATAGAGAATTATTTAATATATATTGCACTAGTGTTTCACAATACAATATTACCAATTGCCAACCCACAACAGGGTAGGATATTACCATTGACTAGTTGAACTATTTATTGTTCATCCTAGTCCATTATTACCATAGTCTAGTTGTACTATATTAAACAACCTAGCACCATTAATGAATGGTGCAGACCCTATTTTGGGTGTAATTTTTATCAACTCGAGTTGAGTTGTATATATATAATAATTTACTTATGATCATTACACCTTTGAGTGATTAATTAGTGTCTATACCATCCTAGGGTGATTTTGAGGAGCTAACCTAAAGGTACTTCCAATGACACTGATTTATCACTCAAATCATTAGTGTGTATGATTGTATATATATAATGTGTATTAATTTTAAGTGCTAACCTCTAGTAGAGGTAGGATTATCGCCTAGTGAGTGCAGAATTTTTACCCTAGGCTACCATCAGTGCTTGTTCAGCATTATGAGCAACCCAAGTACAAGCCCCACAAGGCTTCACCAACTAGCCAATGGATAATGCAGGGAGAATGAGAAGAACCCTTGCAGGTCTTAAAGGCCACTTAACAAGACAGATCAACTACCATCGATTCATGGTAGCCCTACTAAATATCAGGGCATAACCATGCTAAATTCTGCAGGAGGCAAATTACTCTCAGCCCAGTATCAAGCCTGAGGAGACCTATGCCTGCAGATAAACAATACCAATAGAAATCTAAATTTGTCAGCTGATTATATTTCTCCAGTAGCATTATACTAAGGAGATTACAGCTGACTATACCAACAGAGGTTGATGTTAATATCATCATTTAAAGCTGAAGATGAGTTCATGAGGCCAGTGGCAAATCAGTGAACAGTAGCCTAAACAGCTACAAGTCACAGCGACCAATGTCACTGAACCCACTGCAGTCTCAGAACCATACTTGACTTTAGTGATGGGCTATTCAATCCTCTGAATCAATAAACTAAATTAAACCCAATAAATCTGACGACTGATTTGATACATTATTATTTAATCAGATGAATTCCATGGGCCTCAGTGTTATATATCAGTGACCAGTTACCTGAAGAAGCTTCATGTTATATCTAATGTCACTGATCTCACTGCAGTCCCTGAATCATACTTGACTGTAGTACTTGATCACATTCAGTCTTCTGGGTTAAATATATGTATTAGGCTTGAATTTTAGCCTTTCAAGAGTTAACAGGGAAATGAAATCGCATTAGACTTCTAACCCTGCAACTCGTACGGGACATCCGTCCTGTACGAACAGACGCACAAATGTGTGATTACTAACTACTAACATCAAATTAATCTAATAATTCGAAGGAGGAGTATCGGTGTTCGTCTGTTCTAAATAGGACTTCGACCCGTGAGCAGCCCCCGGGGAATTATGTCGGAAAATCCGACACCATTTAATATTACATACAATTGCAGATAATGTTGCTGCATTGTATAAACAAGTTACCCATAGAAATGTAGCTTGTAGTGGAGTTTCCGTCTATAGAAAACGGGATATCATAGCCACATACTATTATAATTCACCAGCTATTGTGTGGGAATTATTCTTAAATACATTAGTCTTTGGACTTTTACCATCATAAAAACATCTTATTTTAATTAACTTAATTATCAGAATCAAAATAGAGTAAATGTGACCCTTCTATCAAGTTACTGACATCTCTACAAAGTAGGGAGTAGGGTGTGGTCCATTGTTGTTCATCCCACCAGGACCATCAGCATGGCGTCGTCAGCGAGAGTGGAAACAGCTCCTATTTCTGGACAATGTCGGCCAGTAGCGTCAATAGTATGGAGTGTCAGCCATTATTTAAGACCAGAGGCGCAAGAGAGCAAATTCAGCTCCTATATTCTCTTGGACGAAGTGTTATGGGAACCAAAGGTCTACCATCATCAACACGCAGTCAACAATAAACAAGCTAAGTGTTCTGCCGAAACCCGTATATCTAATCATTTTTGGCCATAATGTCAGTAGATAGGGTGAGCCGGTTAGAATACGAAATCGCCTCAAACTAAAGGTAATTAAGCCTTGGTCTTTATATGTTCAAGTACAGTGTTTTCTCTGATATAGCTGTCATTTAGGATTCTGGCTTTATAGCTAGCGCCCTTTGACAGGTACAAGACGAGGAAGCATGCTTTGTCTACAGTTACCAGGGTGATGGAAGCTACCTCACACGAGGAAAATTTGGTGTCTACATCCTAGTTTTACCTGGAAAATAAGGCCGGCTGTACAATAAGATAAGGAACC
>WNGS01042804.1:0-15317 GCA_020271785.1 Procambarus virginalis
TTGGTAATAAAAATCCTACACAAGGTCCAACGTAGAAAGAGAACACAGACGACATTACAAAAGAAGAAAAAAGTTAACAGAAATGCTGAAGCAGACACGACTTTCCATACAAAGAAGGAATAATTTAAACAGGGTGATTGAAGAAATCGAATAGAGACTAAAGCATTCATATCAGATTTAAGAAAGGCAACTAACACAGAAAGCAATTCAAGAAATAAAGAAAAACCCAAATATTTCTTCACATATGCTAAATCAAAAGCAAAAACCACTGCCAGTATTCGATCTATTCGTACTAGGAAGGTTCATACACTGAGGATGACAAAGAAATTAGTGAAATCCTAAAAAAGCAATATGAGGACATGTTTAGCACCCTGATACACAGCATGAAAGTGGAAGATTCGGACAACTTCTTTATGCGTGATATCCAAACCATTCTAAATATAACTGATATGAACCACGAGCGTGGCAGGTTTTGAAAGAGAAATTGACAATATGCCCATGCACTCAGCCCAGGGTCCAGACTCATGGAATTCAATATTTATAATGAAATTCAAAGTGCCAGTAGCACAGGCACTCAGTATAGTGTGAAGGAAGAGCTTGGATATGGGGGAGATACCAGATGAGCTTAAAACAGCAGACATAGCTCCTCCACACAAGGGAGGTAGCAAAGCATTGGCAAAGAATTATAGACTAGTTGCACTAACGTCTCACATAATATAAGTACGGTATTTGAGAGAGTGATCAAGAGTCAGGTCACTAGTTTCATGTAGACCTATGACCTCCACAATCCAGGCCAACATGGATTTAGAGCAGGAAGATCATGCATCTCACAGCTACACATCTGCACTCTGTTTTTCTTTTTGACCATTACGACAAAAAGAAAAACAGAGTGCAGATGTGGTATACACTTATTTCACAAAGGCACTTGATAAATGTGACCATGAAGTGATAGCACACAAAATGAGGTCATTGGGAATAACTGGTAAAGTAGGACGCTGGATACTCAGTTTTCTATCGAACAGAACAGAGAGTAACAGTCAACCATATAAAATCGAGTCCAAGTGCAGTTAAAAGCTTCAGTACCTCAAGGTACAGTCCTTACACCACTGCTTTTCCTTATTCTCATATCAGATATAGACTCAAATACAAGGCACAGCTTCGTATCATCCTTTGCAGATGACACAAAAATCAGCATGAAAATTACCTCTGCTGAAGATATTGAAAAACTACAAGCAGATATTAATTAATAAAGTTTTCGACTGAGCAACCGTAAATAACATGATGTTTAACAGCGATAAATTCCAGGTACTCAGATATGGTAAAAGTGAGAACCTTAAACATGATACAGGGTACAAAACACAATCAAATTTGCCCATAGTAGGAAAGAAACACGTAAAGGATTTGGGAATAATGATGTCTGACGACCTAAATTTTAGGGAGCATAACCAAGTAAATATTGCGGCAGCCAGGAAAATGAAAGGATGGATTACGAGAACTTTCAAATCCAGGGATCCCATCACATTGGTTATACTCTTCAAATCACTTGTACTGTCCCGTCTTGAGTACTGCTCAGTACTCACTTCCCCATTTAGAGCAGGAGAGATTGCTGAAATAGAGGGAGTACAGAGAATATATATGGGATACATAAACGAGATAAAGCATCTAAATTATTGGGATCGTCTCAAAGCTCTCCGAATGTACTCGCTAGAAAGACGATGGGAGAAATATCTAATAATATACAAGTGGGTAAATACTGGAGGGCCTGGTCCCAAATCTGCACAGTAAAATAACATATACTGAAGTGAACGATATGGTAGAAAATGCAAAGTACTGTACAACCAGTGAAGAGCAGGGGTGCCATATTCACAATTAGAGAGAACTATATAAACATTAGAGGTCCATGGTTGTTCAACATCCTCCCAGCGAGCATAAGAAATATTGACGGAACAACCGTGGACATCTTCAAGAGGAAACTAGATAGTTTCCTCCAAGGAGTGCCGGACAAACCGGGCTGCGGTGGGTATGTGGGCCTGCGGGCTGCTGCAAGCAACAGCCTAGTGGACCAAACTCTCACAAGTGAAGCCTGGCCTCAGGCCGGGCTTGGGGAATATAAGACCTCCCAGAACCCCATCAACCAGGTATCAACTAGGTGTTTATGGATGAATAAATCATCAGGACGAGTAGAATTAACATGACCGAGATTAAAATACTTAGTCCATGTTGCAGGACCAAACAAAGCTTGGAAGGTATTAGAACCGGAAGGAATTGTGCGAGTGTGACTGCGGAGAAGACGGCACCGAGCACCCCCCAGTAAGAGGGGGGGGGGTAAAAGGCACAGTTGTTACAATGAGAGATGAAGCCACTCCATGTGATGAGGTGGTCATTACTGGGGGCTTGGGGCTGAACTCTGCCACAGAGGTAGAAGGGGAGCAGAGAGGGGTAGTTGGGACTTGGTAGACCAAGCTCTCACAAGTCAAGCCTGGCCTCGGGGACTAGAAGAACTCACAAAACACCGTCAAGCGGGTATCAAGCAGGGAAACTCCGGAGCTGCTTGATCTGGGACCAAAGTAGCAGGGGGCTACAGAGCCCGGCTTTCCATCACAGTCCGACTCAGGGGCCTGATCTCCCACCCCACATCTGAGAAGTTAAAAATACGGGTCAGATATCAGCATGTAAATGAACAGGTAATCATTTCATCAACAAACAAGCCCCATACCCACCATGGCGCCACAATTAGAGGATAGGACACCCAATAAGACATGGGGTCCCCCCAGGGGTGCATCGTGGATATATGCCCTGCAATCATTACTTTAAGAACCATCCGTCCGTCAAGATTGGGCTCAGCAACGGAGTAAAAGTGTGACAATAAAAGTGTCCCTTTGCTCAACAATTTCGGGTACCACAGTTTTACGGGCGACAGACTGTGCCTCACCTAACACCCAGTGTCCAAACAGAAGACGACATCTAAAAGAATGATCAAGAATAGCAAAAAGTCGCTGGGAAATAGCAAGTAAAAAGGAGAATTGGGAAGGAAAAATTAAACTTAGTAGGAAAAAGCATTCAGCACAATTAGTGAAGAAGGCAGCAGGAGCATAAGGCTTCAAAAGGACAGAGGACACTGTCCCATGGAGCATCACACTCCAGCATCTGCCAACCAAGCCTCCTCACGATGGCAATAGGCTGGAAAGGGAAGGAGAGATGAAAAAGACGAGAGGGCGAAGAATACTGCCCGGTGGGACACCAGTGTTAATGGGTAGAGTGGGAAAATTGGAATCATTCACAGAGACATACTGGAGCCTGTCACTGAGGTAAGATTGTAGGTATTGGAAGGAGTGACCTCTTATTCCTAATGTTGCAATTTAAGAATGTTACTGTGTTTACAGTGTCAAAACGTCTTATGTAGGTCAACAAATAAATTAATAAGGTACTCATTTTTTCCAAGAGCTGCATAAATGATAAATTAATGGAGGATTAATCATACTAACCGGGCATGATTGGTCCTTTTTTGGGACCAATTTTTTGTTAGGCTAGTTAGGCTAGGTAAAGTTAATTGGATGATCACTGGTAATGTCTCACCCTTAACTCCCGTAGGGAGGGGTTCCTATTAGTTTACCAGTTTATCTGTTTCTTATGGCTGCCCGTACCAGCCTGTCCTTCAATGATTTCTCACGCCGCCAGGCTATCATTGGGGGGTCTTTCGGGAAGAAGGTCCAGGATGGGTGGTCTCCGAATCTATTCCGTAGCCATGCCCATAGTTCCTTCATGCAGGTTTTTAGAGGGTACTCGAATCCTTCATGGGGGGGAGATGGTAGGTGGGCCTGAAGCCATTATGGCAAGAACTAAGTATAAATAGGAGCAAGGCTGTGTGTAAATTAACTCTTTAAAACATTTTAGACAAAATTGGCTGAATTTATATTGGTCTATAATGGTTGACTTCAGTGAGATTGCTGCTTTTATGGACTAAGGTTACTCTTGCTTTTTTTTCTCAACATATCAGGAAAGGTTTAGAGTTCAAATAATTTGTTGTAGAGCAATGTAATTGCTGGAGCTAAAAATCTAGAGGCTTTTTTGTAAATTATGGTTGGTATCTCAACATACAGTATCTATGCCAGGGGTTCATTCATCCACTGCAAATTACCTCAAGCCCATCATCACCCAACGAAAATTTGCTATCAGAACAATAAAATTGTCTTCAAACACCACACAGCCTCTCTGTTTAAATCCCTGAACATGCTACATATACACTCGCTCTACACATTCTCTTATGCTATTTACAAGTACAAAACCTTGTTCCTAAATGCTAACCCTGATCTGAAATTCTCCTTTGATGGATGTAATAGAACCCACAAGCACCACAACATAAATAAATATCTCTTTGATATATGATTTTTTATATAAAATGACAGTCAGGATAATATAATTGCCAATCAGGCTAATATAACTTTGAATCAGCCTTTATCACCCACAGGGTTAGATCAATGGAACTGCCGAAGCCATAACTGCCAAAACTGTGCTGAATTTCAAAATATACCTGGAAAAAATCATGAAGGCAAACTGGGAGGGGGAAGGGAACCTTCAACAAGCCAACGACTTTCTGTTCTCATTGAGGCCACTCGTGTTAGTGGCCCTCAGGTAAATCGGGTAAAATTTTATTCCCAGACAATTACAGAATAACTGATAAAGTTAGGCTAGAGTAATAGATTTCTGGTAAATTTAGAGTGATAAATTTCTAGAGTAATATAATTTAAATTTCATATTAACTTGACTGACAGCTATAAATGCCAATCAGCCTTCAATATACTCTTTGGTGAAATATTTATAATCAAGAGTAGAACTCATAAATAGGTCTAAACAAAAAATAAAAAATGGACATCAGTTTGCATATGAATCTGATGAGAAAATTCCTTGATTAATACACATTTCCTTACCAATCAAATGGTCTCACTTTAAGTAAGTCTCAGATTGTCTTCTTCACCAACTCCAATGCTAAATAATATTACAACAAAAATGTCCATAACTTAGCTACAGAGTATATTACATTTTAAATAAATTTCCACAGAAAGCAAAAAAAATGAGGCACATTATTTACATAAATATGAAGAAAAACATTTAAAGCTTTGTTTTACCTTTGCTAAATTAAAGATATTTCTATACTTATAAGCAATTTTGAGTTTTCCTGGTGACAGCTTCTCTAGTTCTTGCTTGATCATCTAACTTTCATAAAAGAACAATATAATAAAATATCTTCAGATCTTTACCTTTCATTGTGAAGTGTATTTCTCAAACAAAATATAATTACCTCTGAAGAACATCCAACTGACATTGTGATAGCACACTGTTTGATTAAAGGTAAGCTAATATACTATTATGTGCCTCATTATCCTTCAACATTCTCTTAATTATCTTTCACACTCAAAGTGTTTAGCCTATCATCTGCATGTATCATCTTGTGCTTCTTCATTTGTCCAAGACGACTGAATCTCTTCCCACACTCAGGACACTCATATGGTTTGTTTCTTGAATGCACTAACGTGTGCCTAATTATATTTCCACGTTCTCTAAATTTTTGGTCACACTCGGCACATTGAAGAGGTCTCTCATCCGCATGCACCATCCTGTGCTTCTTCATACTTCCAAGACGACTGAATCTCTTCCCACACTCTGGACACTCATGAAGTTTGTCACCTGAATGCACTAACATGTGTGTCTTCATATTTCCACGCTCTCTGAATCTCTTCCCACACTCTGGACACTCATGAGGTTTCTCACCTGAATGCACTAAGTTGTGAGTCTTCATGTTTCCACGACGACTGAATCTCTTCCCACACTCTGGACACTCGTGAGGTTTGTCACCTGAATGCACTAACATGTGACGCTTCATATGTGAAGGACGGGTGAATACCTTCGGACACTGTGGACACTGGTGAGTCTTCATCTTCTTTATGACAGGTGCAGTTTGTGTGAAGGTTTTCTCCTCCCGATGTTGGGAGAAGCGTCAAGGCTTGTGTGTTGTTTCTTAGAGTTAGACTTGATGTGAGCACTTGGCGGTCAATGGTGGTGCTTCTTCTTTATGATAGGTACAGTTTGTGTCAAGATTTTCCCTTAATGCTCGTGCTGGGCATCACCGGCTGGTGCTGTTAAAATGGCGGCGGTAGCTTACCCTCTCATCACCTAAGTGTTCCAATGTTTTTGTCTGGTTCCACATATCATTTTTCTTACTTCTTATTTTTGTTTATAACTGGTCATTTACAATTAAGATTTGTATTTATCCCCATGTATTTCAATCCAAGAAAGTACTTGGAATTATTTATTTAAACATAATGCTACACGATTATGCTTTTTGAAGGAAACAGCTCTCCCATAGTGGATATGCTCCGAACCATAATGGTACTGACCAAAGTATCAGTTGGGTCAACCCAAGTATCGCGTTTCCAAAATGGTCACCCATGTTGGAATAGTCGAACGCCGAAAAAATATGGTTGAAAACATCTTGATAACTTAAATTATTTATTAGTCAGAAGAAAGACAGAAATGGGAGCATTATATAAAACCTTTACCTGACATAGTCTCCGTGGTGTAGTGGTAAGACACTCGCCTGGCGTTCTGCGAGCGCTATGTCATGGGTTCGTATCCTGGCCGGGGAGGATTTACTGGGCGCAATTCCTTAACTGTAGCCTCTGTTTAACGCAACAGTAAAATGTGTACTTGGATGAAAAAACGATTCTTCGCGGCAGGGATCGTATTCCAGGGACCTGCCCGAAACGCTACGCGTACTACCCAGCAAACACAGAACGTTTGTGAACGTTTTTAAATGGTGCCACAAAGGTAATACTCTAACATTTGACATAAATACGTATATCTGACGTTCTTAAAACCACTAGATATAACTAAAAACATGTATTCTTGAGACACGGTTTTTTAAGATTTATGTAAAAATTTAAAAATAATAGTGAATGCTATGGAATTATAATGTTTTCTTGCTTTATATATAAAAATAAAAAATTTTCAGTCAACATTTCGTTTTTTTTTGTTTACTTTATGTAAACCTATCCAATTTACGTTCTTATAACGTAAATATAACATTTATATGTCGTCAATATAACGTTATTTACACGACATCGTTACGTTATTATAATGTTATATTAACGTATAATTCCTGTATAAAAACAAATATATATTGAGCTTATATTTTAAACCTTGTAAAATTGTCGTAAAACTTGGAATAAGACAGTAAGCATGCTTTATTTATGAAAATATAGAAACAAATCAACAAAATCATAAACCACATGTCACCCCTATATATAATTCTTTAGTTGTCTTTCCAGAGAATGTAATTTAAGCTTTGACAATCTTTCTTCAAATGACAGGTTTCTAATTTGGGGTATTAACTTTGTTATTCTTTACTGGAAGCATTCTAGTAAATTTTGAACCTTAAATTTTGAAATTAAAATAAATTGAACCCCATGCACAGATACCATAATTAAGATAGGGATAGATTAGTGCATGATATAGAGAGATGAGACCAGAGTTAGGTACATAATATCTGATTTTGGAGAGTATCCCAACTGTTTTAGCGATTTTCTTAGTTATGTGTTGTATGTGGGTACTGAAGTTTAGTCTCTTGTCTAGGAATAGGCCAAAAAACTTTCCATCTTTTTTATTGCTATTGTTTACATTATCTATCTGAAGCTGAATTGCATTTGTAGATGTGCTTCCAAATAAGATGTATAGTAGGTCTTTGCTATGTTAATTGTTAGCTTGTTGGTTGACATCCATATGTGGACTTTTTTAGTTCATTATTAACAACATTATTTAATGTATGTGGGTTGGGGTTAGAGTAGATGAGGGTAGTATCATCAGCAAACAAATAGGTTTCAGAATGTTAGAGACATTAGGCAGATCATTGATGTATATAAGAAATAGAGAGAGGTCCCAAGATGCTGCCCTGTGGCACTCCAACGGTTATTGGTAGAGTGGGAGAGGTTATATTATTGATGGCTACACATTGGTGTCTATCACTAAGATAGGATTGGATATAGTCCAGTGCATGGCCTCGGATTCCATAATGATGGAGTTTAAGTAAGAGGTAATTGTGATTAACAGTATCAAAGGCCTTTCTCAGGTCAATGAAGAGTCCAATCGGAAACTCATTTTTGTCAAGGGCAGAGTAAATTATATCAAGGAGACTAATAATTGCATCGTTGGTACTCTTTTAGGAGCGGAAGCCAAACTGACAGGGGCTAAGAATGTCAAATTTTACGAGATAGGAGTAGAGCTGTTTGTAGATAATTTTTTCAAATATTTTTGATAGTATGGGTAGGTTTGATATTGGTCTATAATTGTTTATGTTTGCCGGATTACCTCCTTTATGAACTGGCGTTACTCTTGCTTTTTTAAGGATATCAGAGAAGGAATGACACTCAAGGGATTTGTTGAACAGCAGAGCTATAGGTGGCGCAATGGCATGGGAGGCGCTCTTGTATACAATGGACTGAGCTTTGCATACAATGGAGCTTTGGTTTTTAGTGAGTGTATGATGGACACAACATCTGTCGGGCTGACTGGTGAAAGGAGAAGAGAGTTTGGATAGCTGCCTGAGAGATATATGTGTTGATATGTGTCTGAGTCTGTGGGATTTTACTGGCAAGGTTAGCACCAACCGATGAAAAGAAGCTATTAAATTCATTTGCCATTTCTAAGTCAGTTGACGGTGTAAAGCCATCCTTAGAGAGTGTTATCTGGTTGTGGGAGTGTTGTTTAGTTCCTAGGATATTAGAGATGGTATTCCATGTGATTTTCATGTTGCCTTTTGCTTCTAACTCTATCGTCATTACCTATCCTCTAAACCTTAAATTTGTCAGAATTAAACGGCCTCCGCCAATCATTTGACCATATATCAGTACCCAATTTAGATCGTTTGATCGATCAATTTAGACCTCCTTGTATCATATATCATCATACATGATGATATAATGATACACACTATTGGGTATGCTGATGAAATAATTATACACACTACTTGTTATGCTAACATGCAGAACACTCTTAACTCTGTATTAGTCTCATGTCAGGACTTAGGTTTAGTCATATCTCAGCAGAGGAAACAAAGATACTATAAACGGGTGTCCACCCAGGCAGGGAGGAGCTGTTCACAAGATGCAACTGTATGATATGGCTCCCAGCTTGACTATGCTAACAGATTCAAATACCTTGGCCTTGTATTGTCCTGTTGTATTTCTGACTCTGTCGTCAGTATAAAGAGAGGCTCCATAAGCCCTCTCTTGGAGATGTTGCAGGTTATCACTCAGGCTATGGTGCCAATGTCACAATTGTCAAAATGATGTACCTTGCGTACATCAAATCTTTAGTGGATTATGCTGCACCTCTGCTTGCCTTGATGACTGAAAGAAAGCTTAAAGGGCTTGAAAACTTGCAGAACGAAGCCTTGAAGATAATCCTTGGATGCCTCTAGTACCACAAAGATACTTAACATGAGGAAGGAACTTAATATTAACTTAATAATAGAATATGAGTGTACTGCATTACTCCTTGTATTGTACTGCATTACTCCTTGTAATGATCCTCATATTGTGCTTCAGTAATCTAATGTATAACCCTGAGATGTTTTCCTAATTGTATTTAGGATTCCTTGTTCATTATTGTATTGTGTATTGTTCTGATCTGCTTTTGTGTCGAAAATTCTTGCATCGTACCTTGCCATCCTGCTTAAAATCATCTGTACTTGTAAAGTAAAGCTGTAATGTACCTGTTAAACACTTTTTATCAATTTTACTCCTAATTATTTCTCTAAAACTTTGTTTGTTTAAGGATTTGCTCAAAGATTTTTTTAAGGACTTGCCCGAAATGCTATATATACCTAGTGGCTTTACAAGATTGTAATTCCAACTTAAACTCTATGTTGTCTCTTAACCCCCAATGTACGTTCTTGTATATATATAAATAAATAAAATAAATAAATAAAGAAATAACTAGGGATCGAGGCTTTAATGCGCAGTACGTGCTTCCCTCACCTGTGACGTCACAGCGCCATCTGACGACACCATAAACACAGGCGGCCATTTTATGTTCCACCAAGATTAAAGTTTTGTTTTTTTAAATCTTGCCCCGAGGAGCGAGTTTATCGGGCAGCGCCCAATGTGTTCGCAATAGAATGTTCTACAAGAACATATGTATAAAATGTCACACAAGGATGCGTTAGACCGGCCGCAAATAAACAACTATACATAGATCACTAGCCGTGAGCTCCAAACAGCGACGAAATGTTTCTATTCTTTTCAGGGTTGTAAACTCCACACTTATTCTACAGCGTTAAATTTGGTATCACTGAAATCGCAATAAAATTCCCTACACGTACATATGCATATAAATGTAGAATCATGATCGCGCCCATCCTCAAGAGTGTGGGAAGTGGGTGAAGTGTTACCCGTTACCGCACATCGACGAAATTAGTATTGAAAAGTTTATTCTTTTCACTGTCCTGACCTTAATTTTCAAAGTACATATTTCATTTTTGTGCCAATGTGTTCACAATAAAATGTTCTACAAGGACATATGTATAAAATGGCACACAAGGATGCGTTAGACCGGCAACACAGAAAAAAACCTACGTCGATTAATTACACTCGTCGTGTCAACAATACAATAGTCTTTCCACGAAAATCCAATACAATGCCGTTTTCTCTATGCTATGTGACTATTAGAGAAAACAAAAATTGTATGGCAAACATGTTCATAGTATCTCCAAGTCATTGCAAATAGACATGTTATCTTGAGTGAGCTTGCAAGAATGAATATTGGTGGTTGGCTTCTTTGACTTCTTTTAAGAAAGGAGATAGATCACTTGCGTCTAACTATCGACCAATTAGCCTAACGTCTATTGTGGGAAAGTTACTCGAATCTATAATAGCAAATAAAATTCGTCTTCATCTTGAAAAACATAAATTAATAATTGAGTCGCAACATGGTTTTATAAATGGCCGTTCATGTTTAACAAATTTGTCTTTTTATTCTAGCATAGTTGAGGCAGTTGATAGTGGTAAGGATTGTGATGTTGTGTACCTTGACTTTAGCAAAGCTTTCGATACAGTGCCACATGAAAGACTGATTAAAAAGATAGAGGCTCATGGTATTGGGGGTGCTATATTAAGCTGGATTAGGGCATGGCTATACCAAAGGAAACAGAGAGTTAGTATAAATGGAGTCAAGTCAGAGTGGGAAAATGTTGTAAGTGGAGTGCCTCAAGGCTCTGTCTTGGGACCTCTGTTGTTTATAATATATATAAATGATTTAGATTCAGGTTTGAGTAGCAACATTTGCAAATTTGCCGATGATACGAAAATCGGTAGGGAAATTAATTCGGAGGAGGACTCACTATCACTTCAAGTTGATCTAGATAGGGTTTTGAAATGGTCAAAGGACTGGCAGATGCAGTTTAATGCTGATAAATGTAAAGTTCTGAAGCTAGGTAATGATGATAGAGTTACAAGATACGAGCTAGATGGTGTTGAGATTGCGAAGTCGGATTGCGAAAGGGATCTGGGAGTTATAATTAGTAAGAATTTAAAACAAAAGGATCAATGCATAAATGTTCGTAATAAGGCAAATAGGACACTCGGATTTATTAATCGCAGCGTAAGTAACAAGACACCTGGTGTGATTCTCAAGCTATATCTTGCTCTGGTTAGGCCCCATTTAGATTATGCAGTTCAGTTTTGGTCGCCATATTATAGAATGGATATAAATTCACTTGAACGTGTCCAGCGTAGGATGACTAAGTTAATTCCCCAAATTAGAAATCTTTCATATGAAGAAAGATTAACAAAGCTTAATTTGCATTCACTGGAAAGGCGAAGAGTTAGGGGTGACATGATAGAGGTTTACAAGTGGATGAATGGACATAACAAAGGGGATATTAATAGGGTATTGAAAGTATCAACACAGGACAGAACGCGAAACAATGGGTATAAATTGGATAAGTTTAGATTTAGGAAAGACTTGGGTAAATACTGGTTCAGTAACAGGGTTGTTGATTTGTGGAACCAATTGCCGCGTAACATTGTGGAGGTGGGGTCCCTCGATTGTTTCAAGCATGGGTTGGACATGTATATGAGTGGGATTGGGTGGTTATAAATAGGAGCTGCCTCGTATGGGCCAATAGGCCTTCTGCAGCTGCCTTTGTTCTTATGTTCTTATGTTCTTATGTTGTTGGATCAGGGGTTACTTTAGAAGTGAGGAACTAATACTGAAATTCAAGACAGCAATAGAATTAGTTAGGAGCAAGGGAGGAATCCCGATCATATGTGGCATTCTTCCAAGACAGACTGGCAGATGCAGTTTAATGCAGATAAATGTAAAGTTCTGAGGCTAGGTAATGATGATAGAGTTACAAGATACGAGCTAGATGGTGTTTGATGGTTCGCTGTCACAGTGAGAGGTTGTGTTAGCTGGAGCTCCGATTATAGTAGTGTTATTGCAGTAATAATGGAAGGATTAGTAAAGGAACTAGTGAATCTAGTTGGAGCTCTGAGGACAGAGCTGGATTCACTACGGGAGGAGGTTAGACAGCTGAAGCAACGTCAGGAAGTAACAAAGGAGGAGACCTCGTCTTGGCAAGTGGTAAAAGACAGGGGTCTTAAGAAGACCTTGGCAAAACCGACACCTAGCCTAAGGACTTCTAACGCATTTGATGTGTTAGAGGACGAGTGCTGTGGTGAACCTGTTGCTCAACGAGGAGCCAAAGGCAAAGTAACGAAGAACATTGAAACGCAGGTCCCTCAAACTGCTCGTAAGGAAAAGGGAGAATCAAAGAGAATTTTGGTTGTGGGAGATTCTCAGGTGAGATATTTAGACAGAACGTTTTGTGCCAGAGATAGGGGGAACAGATTAAGGGTGTGCTATCCGGGAGCTGGAATTGGTGATATTGTTGGAAACATGAATGATATTATGAAGGGAAATGGGAACAAACCCATTATTTGTTTAAGTGCAGGGGGTAATGATGTTGGGCGAGTTAGGAGTGAGGAACTAATACAAAGATTCAAGACAGCAATAGAATAGTTAGGAGCAAGGGAGGAATCCCGATCATATGTGGCATTCTTCCAAGAAAGGGAGTGGGAAATGAATGGATGTCGAGGGCACTTGGTGTCAATTGCCGGCTGGAAAGATATTGCAAATCAAATGCAATATCTTTCATAGACAACTGGGAACACTTCTATGGAAGGAATGAAATGTATGCTCGTGATGGGGTGCATCTATCGAGAGCTGGGGTGTTGCTGTTGCAAACTCGTTGGAAGAAGTGGTTAGAGGTGTTTGTTTGGGTTTAAACTGTAGTAGATAGAGGTATGGGAATTGATTTGGAGGAAGGAGGTAATAAAAGCATGTGTTTGCGGGAGAAAGGAATTGGCAAAATGATCAGGGAAAGAGAAGGGCCTCAAAATAACAATTCACTTAGGGTATATTACACAAACAGTAGAAGTCTAAGAAATAAAATTAACGAATTAAATGCTCTTGTCTGCACAGAAAAAATAGATATTATTGCACTTACCGAAACGTGGATGAATGTAGATAATAGGGAACTATTAGCTGAATATCAAATAAATGGATTCAAAACTATTTCACACAGATAGATATATTAGACGAGGAGGGTGGAGTAGCCATATACGTTAGGGACAATTTGAAATGTAGTCTCAAAGAGGGAATCAAAACTGAGCCACACACAGAAACCATTTGGATAGAATTATACGAAAAAGCAAATAATATTACAATAGGAGTTATATATAGGCCACCAAATTTAGACAGAATGGAAGCAAAACATCTATGGGATGAAATATCTAGGGCAACTAGATCTAACAGTATTTATGTCATGGGTGACTTTAATTTTAGTGGAATAAACTGGTTGAACAAAACAGGGAATAGTGAAGCAGAAGATTTTCTAGAATAATTGACGATTGCTTTCTTACGCAACACATTAAGGAACCAACACGGAAAACAATATTTTAGATTTATTGTTAACTAACAGGGAAACACAAATTAATGACATCGAAATAGGGAGTGAGCTAGGGAACAGTGATCACAAAGAAATCAGATTTAGCATAGAATGGAATAGACCTGTAGGAGAAAATTCTGTTAAAGTGCCAGATTTTCGAAAAGCTGATTTTAATAGCCTAAGAAAATTTTTGGGTCAATTGATTGGAAAGTCTTGGGTATAGGGTGTGGGCCGGTCTTGGAGCGTGACATGAACCCAGCGATAGGTGATGTAAATGGGGATTTCGATGTGGATTCAATATATAACTTATTTAAGAATATTCTAAACAAGCACAGGAACGTAGTATACCACAAATTGAATAGATCGATTACTAATGACCCAAAGTGGATAACAAAGAATTTGAAGAACCTTATAGGTAAAAAGAGCTTGGTACAAAAGGATTAAAAATGGGGAGGTAACTTTAGAACAGGAATTCGTACAACTAGTTAAAAATGTTAAAAAAGAGATAAGGAAAGCAAAAAGAAACTATGAAGTTCGCATAGCAGGGCAAGCAAAGACAAATCCTAAAGGGTTTTTTCAGTTATATCGAACTAAGACTAGGGAAAGGATAGGTCCATTAAAAACTGAGACAGGTCAAATAACAGATAGTGATGAAGAGATGAGTAGTATTTTTAACAAATATTTTGTATCTGTATTTACTAAAGAGGAACTTAACAATATGCCTTCAGCCGAACAAGTCTATGTGGGTGGGGACGAGGACAGGTTGACGAGTTTAGCAGTTACCAGGAGGATGTTCTTAAACAAATAGTAAAACTCAAACCAAACAAATCCCCAGGGCCGGATGAAGTGTTTGCCAGGGTGCTGAAAGAATGCAAAGAGGAGCTTTGTGACCCACTGTCAATCATATTAATAAATCAATAGAGTCAGGCAGAGTGCCAGAGTTTTGGAAAGTTGCTAATGTGATACCAGTTTTTAAGAAAGGAGATAGATCACTTGCGTCTAACTATCGACCAATTAGCCTAACGTCTATTGTGGGAAAGTTACTCGAATCTATAATAGCAAATAAAATTCGTCTTCATCTTGAAAAACATAAATTAATAATTGAGTCGCAACATGGTTTTATAAATGGCCGTTCATGTTTAACAAATTTGTTATCTTTTTATTCTAGCATAGTTGAGGCAGTTGATAGTGGTAAGGATTGTGATGTTGTGTACCTTGACTTTAGCAAAGCTTTCGATACAGTGCCACATGAAAGACTGATTAAAAAGATAGAGGCTCAAAGATATCTAGAGGGGATTGTAGATCGAAGAGAGCT
>WNGS01042805.1:9892-21063 GCA_020271785.1 Procambarus virginalis
TCTATGACCAGGCAACAAAAATTAGGCAAGAAAGAGATAGGTGGGCGACTGCATTTTCCTGAACTGCCAGAAAGCCTTGATACAGTACCCCATAAAAGGCTGTTAAAAAGTTGGAGCAACAGGCAGGAGTAAAAGGGAAGGTGCTCCAGTGGATAAGGGAATACTTAAGCAACAGGAAACAGCGAGTAACGGTGAGGGGGGAGACATCAGAGTGGCGAGATGTCACCAGCGGAGTCCCACAGGGCTCAGTACTTGGACCCATCCTGTTTCTAATATATGTAAACGATCTTCCGGAGGGTATAGACTCGTTCCTCGCAATGTTTGCTGATGATGCAAAAATTATGAGAAGAATCAAGACGGATGAAGATAGACACACTACAGGATAACCTGGATATACTGGAGGAATGGTCTAGAAAATGGCTGATAAAGTTCAACTCAGGAAAGTGTAAGGTAATGAAATTAGACGAAAGGAGCAGGAGGCTGAACACAAGGTATAATCTGAGAGGTGAATCCCTGCAAGAATCAAATAGAGAGAAAGATCTGGGGGTTGATATCACACCGAACCTGTCCCCAGAGGCCCACATCAAAAGAATATCATCAGCGGCATACGCTATACTGGCCAACATAAGAACTGCCTTGAGAAACTTGCGTAAGGAATTGTTCAGGACCCTGTATACCACTTATGTAAGACCAATCCTGGAGTATGCAGCTCCAGCCTGGCGTCCATACCTAGTTAAACACAAGACAAGTTAGAGAACATTCAGCGGTATGCCACAAGGCTCGTCCCGGAACTGAGAGGAATGAGGTACGTGGAAAGGCTAAGGAGCTGAATCTCACATCTCTGGAAAACAGAAGAGTAAAGGGAGACATGATAACCACCTACAAAATTTTCAGGGGAATTGACAGGGTGGACAAAGATAAACTCTTCAGCACGGGCGGGACACGAACAAGGGGACACAGGTGGAAACTTAGTACCCAGATGAGTCACAGAGATGTTATAAAGAATTTTTTCCGTGTCAGAGTAGTTAGTAAATGGAATGCACTAGGAAGTGATGTGGTGGAGGCTGACTCCATACACAGTTTCAAATGTATATACGATAGAGCCCAATAGGCTCAGGAATCTGTACACCAGTTGATTGACAGTTGAGAGGCGGGACCAAAGAGCCAAAGCTCAACCCCCGCAAGCACAATTAGGTGAGTACACACGGGCCATGGCGCCCGGTGGTTGCGTGTATAGCACGCTAGACACGTAATCCTATAGGCCCGAGTTCGATTCCCGGCGCTGGCGAGAAACAAAATTAGGCAAAGTTTCACCCCGATGCCCCTGTTACCTAGCAGTAAATAGGTACCTCGGAGTTAGCCAGCTGTTACGGGTTGCTTCTTGGGGATGTGTGTGTGTGTGTGTGTGCGTGTCTGTATTCACCTAGTTGTATTCACCAAGTTGTGCTTGCGGGGGTTGAGCTTTGCTCTTTCGGCCCGCCTCTCAACTGTCAATCAACTGTTTACTAACTACTTCTTTTTCCCACACCACACACACACACACACACACACACACACACACACACACACACACACACACACACACACACACACCAGGAAGCAGCCCGTGACAACTGACTAACTCCCAGGTACCTATTTACTGCTAGGTAACAGGGGCATTCAGGGTGAAAGAAACTTTGCCCATTTGTTTCTTCCTCGTGCGGGAATCGAACCCGCGCCACAGAATTACGAGTCCTGCGCGCTATCCACCAGGCTACGAGGCCCCTGTATGTGTGTGTGTGTGTAGGTGTGTGTGTGTGTGTGTGTGTGTGTGTGTGTGTGTTGTGTGTGTGTGTGTGTGTGGAAAAAAATAGTTAGTAACAGTTGATTGATTGACAGTTGAGAGGCGAGCCGAAAGAGCAGAGAACATCCCCCGCAAGCACAACTAGGTGAATACACACACACACACACACACACACACACACACACACACACACACACACACACACACACACACACACAGAAGGCAGAAAAGTTAGGGGGACATGATCGCCACATTTAAGATTCTGAAGGGAATTGATAGGGTAGATAAAGACAGGCTATTTAACACGGGGCGCACGCACAAGGGGACACAGGTGGAAACTGAGTGCCCAAATGAGCCACAGAGATATTAGAAAGAACTTTTTTAGTGTCGGAGTGGTTGACAAATGGAATGCATTAGGAAGTGATGTGGTGGAGGCTGACTCCATACACAGTTTCAAGTGTAGATATGATAGAGCCCAATAGGCACAGTAATCTGTACACCTTTTGATTGACGGTTGAAAGGCGGGACCAAAGAGCCAGAGTTCAACCCCGCAAACACAACTAGGTGAGTACAACTAGGTGAGTACACACACACACACAGATATAACTTGAGAAGCAGAGCTCGGAGGAAAGACAGCCCAAGACATGGTGGACTTCATCACACAGAAGTGTAAGGAGGCAACAGACAAGTTCGTCCCAGTCCAAAAGAAAAAAAATAATTGCAGATGGGGAACCATGATTTAATCAGAGATGTAACCTTGCAAAGCAACATAGTACAAGGGCGTGGAGAAACTAAAGAAAGAACTGGACACTAGAGAGCAGAGAAAGATTCCCGAGCGCCAGGAATGAATACGTCAGAATGAGAAGAGAGGCAGAAGGGCAATATGAAAATGACATAGTAAGCAAGGCAAAGGCTCAACCTAAATTACTGCACAATCACATCAGGAGGAAAACAACATTGAAGGATCAGGTAATGAAACTGATGATGGGGGCAGACAGATTCACTACAAACGACAAGGGTGTGAGGATCTCCATAAGAAATTCCAGGTCTTCACATTAGAGGAAGGAGAAGTTTCAGAGATAAGATAGGGAATAGATAACCCAAGCACCGCTAGAAGAGTTTGGGATTACCAGTGGAGAGGTGTGGAAGCTTTTGCTAGAGTTGGATGTGACAAAGGATATAGTCGCGGATGGAATTTCACCATGGATACTAAAAGGAGCAGAAGCGCTGTGCCTGCCACTCTCCATAGTGTATAACAAATCACTGGTAACAGGGAAGCTGCCAAAAATTTTTAAGACTGCTAATTTAGGCCCGGTATATAAAAAGAAGGATAGGCAGGAAGGACTAAACTACAGGCCAGTGTCCCTAACTTGCACATCATGCAAGCTGATGGGAAAGATTGTGCGAAAAAGGCTAGTGTAACATATGGAGCGAAAGAACTTTTGTCACACAACATCAGCATGGGTTAACGGATGGCAAGTCATTTCTCACTGAATTAAATGAATTCTACGACCAGGCAAAAAAATCAGGCAAGAAAGAGAGAGGTGGTCACACTGCGTATTTTTGGATTGCAAGAAAGTCTTTGACACAGTGATCCACACGGACTAGTGCATAAGCCTGAAGATGCAGGCAGGAGTGAAAGGGAAGGAACTCCATTGGATAAGGGAGTATCTAAGCAACAGAAGACAGCGAGTCACTGTGAGGGGCGAGATCTCAGATTGGCGAAGTGTCACCAGTGGAGTCCTACAGGGTTCAGTCCTTGGACCTATACTGTTTCTGATATATGTGAATGATCTCCCAGAGGGTATATACTCGTTCCTCTCAACGTTTGGTTTTGATGCAAAAATTATGATGAGGATTAAGTCAGAGGAAGATAGTATGAGGCTACAAGATGACCTAGACAGACTGAATGAATGGTCCAACAAATGGTTATTAAAGTTCAACCAGAGTAAATGCAAGGTAATGAAATTAGGCGGTGGAAATATGAGGCCAGACACAGGATACCGAATGGGAGATGAATTACTTCATGAAACGGACAGAGAAAGATCTAGGAGTTGATATCACTCCAAACCTGTCGCCTGAAGCCCACATAAAAAAAATTACGTCTGCGGCATACGCGAGGCTGGTTAACATTAAAACAGCCTTCAGGAACCTGTGTAAGGAATCATTCAGAATCTTGTACACCACATATGTAAGACCAGTCCTGGAGTATGCGGCCCCAGCAAGGAGCCCGTCGTGCAGGAGACCAAGATGCGGTCCGCTCCATCTTGGTTTCCTGCATCACGGTCTCCTGCATCATGGTCTCCTGCATCATGGTCTCCTGCATCATGGTCTCCTGCATCGTGTTCTTCATTATGGACTCTCGCATCGTGGTCTCCTGCATCGTGGTCTCCTGCATCATGGTCTCTCGCATCGTGGTCTCCTGCATCGTGGTCACCTGCATCATGGTCTCTCGCATCGTGGTCTCCTGCATCGTGGTCTCCTGCATCATGGTGCAGGAGACCACGATACAGGAGACCACGATACAGGAGACCACGATACAGGAGACCACGATACAGGAGAGCACGATACAGGAGACCACGATGCAGGAGACCACGATGCAGGAGACCACGATGCAGGAGACCACGATGCAGGAGACCAAGATACAGGAGACCAGGATGCAGGAGACCACGATGCAGGAGACCACAATACAGGAGACCACGATGCAGGAGACCACGATGCAGGAGACCAAGATGCAGGAGACCAGGATGCAGGAGACCACGATGTAGGAGACCACGATACAGGAGACCACGATGTAGGAGACCACGATACAGGAGACCACGATGCAGGAGACCACGATGCAGGAGACCACGATGCAGGAGACCACGATGCAGGATGGTAAAAGCCTGAACTTTATGGTCTCTTCTCATTTTCCTATTTTCTTTATCTCACACGTATTGGGGCTGTATTATAAATACCATGTGTTAGCCTACTCTTGGAGTTTGTCAAGGCTGTCCTGTGATTTTTCGCAGTCCTCTATGGTATTTACATTCATTAGCATTGCTTTGTCCGCAAATATTGACTTGTATACGCTCACTCCCTCAAGATGGTTATTCACATAAATTAGGAACAGAAAGTGACATAAGAGCGACCCTTTGGGAACTCCACTTGTTACAATCCTTCAACTCAAAACCTCTTTTCTGACTGTAATTCTTCTTTTTTCTGTTCTCTATGTAGTACCTTATTCAGTACAGTGTCTGCCCCATTATCCCCGCCTTCTTCTTCATTTTACACAAGTCTTGCATGAAGAACAGTAATGCTTTTTGACAGTCTAGGAAAATACAGTCAACCCAGCCTTTTTTTCCCCTATTTTAACAGCCTTGTCATGAAATAATATCACGTTCAACATACACGACTTTGCCCTTTTATATCAATTCTGCTCTTTTGTTACAAAGTTTACCTTCTTCTGGTGCTCAGTTATTATCAACCTGATTACTCTTTCCAGAACGTTAAACTGAATACTTATTACACACTTGTACACTTACACTTGCGTGTAATTTAATGCCTCCTGGTTGCCCCCTATTTTTAATATTGTGACTACGTTTGCCTTTTTTCCAGAATTCTGGTAGCTTGCCAGTTTTATTAGTTATCTGGTGATACATGCTCCTCTGTAGCCTTTTTCAACAGGTCTAGTTCCACTGATTAGACCTGATTAGACCTGGAACTAGACCTGATAACAGGTTATCAGATCTAGTTCCACTAATTTGTTGCATCTTATTCCTCCAGGTGATTTTTAACTTTCTTTACAGTGTTATCTCTAGTTTTTCATCTTAGAATCCAAATCTCCAAACTGGTTCCTTTGTAAATACCTCCTGAAATCTCTTGTTTCTGACACACCTACTTGTTATTTTTTGTAAGAATTCCACCTTGTCACTTTATCCTGTGTGGTGGAGTATTGGTAGTGGAGTGCTTACGTTTCAGTACCTACCTATCAGAGAATACAAGGGAGAGAGGGGGGGGTCAAGCTCTTTATGCCCTACCTACCATCCTTGTTGGTATTGTAATTTAACTATGATGATGTTAGAATTCCTCGTCGAAACTATTAAAGTTGTGGATGGAGGTAGCTTCCACAACTATTTCTTGCAGGGAATTCTAGTTGTTGACCGGTAATACTTTATACATCTTTTTCATTTGTGTTGCAGGTTTATCTTATATCATTTCGCCCTACTCTCTTTCAGTTCAAAGATACTGTCAATATATACCTTCCTTATTCCATTCTGTACCTTTTATGTTGTGATCATGTTAAGATGACCATTTTCATCAACCTTTCCTTATAGCCTAATCTTTTTATCTCTGGCACTAATCTCGTTGCAAACTTCTATATTTTTCAATTGTGGTTTTATGCTTTCTTTTTTGCTGCACTGTTTGGTATAGTAACTATGGTGTAGACTTTTTTGAATTATTGCTGATGTAGGTTTCTAAATGATGTTTGAATGTGTGACATCGCCCCAAATGCTGCCGATGTTTGTGAGTGCCTATAGAGCATATATATCCAGTCTCAAATGTTTGAATTATATCCACTCTCAAATATTTGAATTATATCTCAAATCTTTGTCTCTTACTGATTCCTGTGGTTGCCTTCCCATTATAGTGCAATATCTTACTGCCAATCTTATCTTTATTTCTTTCTCTGGAACTGACTGAACTCTAACACCATAAGGTTGCCCTTTCTGGAGTTTCTCAAGATGCTGCTGCAACTTTCTGAACTACTTGTGTTTTAACATTCATCATAATTTTGCTTTTAATCATCGCGTTGCTTTTCTTATCCACCTTCTTAATGATTGGAATGCACTGTCACGATTCATCTGTACATTTAAGAGCGGGGAATTAGATCATATCATATGCTGTTTTTCCTTCCAGTTCTCTCTTTCACGCATTGGATTTTACACTTTAATCCCCTCATCTGCCATTTCTCCTCTTAAAAAATTTCTTTGTCTATGCAACTCCTTCAGCTCCATTATTATGAAATGAAGCATGATGATCCAATGGTTGGCATCTTCTATAGGCAGATTTCATCTTTACAACAGCCGTATTTTGAGTAATCACCAGACTTAGTGGAACTGGTGGGTCCTTTCATTTTACTCCTGTTGGGTCTGCAATGTGCTGTTTTAAGAAGAGTTTGTCTTCCATATCTACTAACTTTCCATGCCATGTGTCATCCACATCAGGTTTTATTTTAGTTATCCACATTATTTATACTTTATTATAATCCTTTAGTATTGTAAATTTTGCTCACACTCCCCTTTGTCTCTGGGTGCTTTCTCCATTTCCGTTAGGGAAATCTCATTGCATTTATCTTATTCTTCAAATGACCATCATGTTCCCCCACTGTTGCAGTTCCTAATATTTACTTGTGTTGGTCAGTTTCTTCTCGTAATTTTACTTCCTCGACGTTTCAGTTTAACTATAGAAAGAGGGCTTCACAATCTCCACCCCTGTTCACCCTAGATTTCCATATCAGTTGACATCCACAAAAGAAGATTGCATTTCCTATAACACTTTTCAGTCTTATTTGTATTGCAGTTTTACTCTTGTTTCCTGTAACTCTAAACATTTATTTGTAATTCCTTCCTCATTTATGCACAAGTGATACTGATGACAACTGGTTGATTGTTTTTACTTATGGGTAGTTGTTCCTGTTGGTTCATGTCCACTGTGTAGAGGAAGTGGTGTATGATAATGTAGTCACTCTTGACTGCTCCTTGTTATGGGTTCCTCATGAGGCTTTTCATCTCTAATAATCTTTGCAGCCTCCCTATTCTCCTTAGCCGTTTACTGAGTAAGAAATGTTTCATGATACTTCTTCTAAATATCTCTTTTTCTGCCAGAATATATTTAACTTGGTTGTTCTGAATATATCTTTCTCTGGTCGATTTCTTGCTCTCTGAAACCTGTCTAATGTACAATAACGTTCCATTTCAATTCCTGCATCTCTGGTCTGAATTTGAAGTTGAACTTCGGTTAATTAGTTTTGGTCACGCTATTCATTTGCCATGTGTTTCCTTTTAACTCTGGTTGATTGTAGATTACCACAGGTCTCTTCCTCCCCAACTCCTGCCTTGCACATTTCACTACTGAAGTAGTTTGTACAATCTCTAATATTGTTGATTTAACTATCTTATTTTACTGTGACCCCTTTGTTATTTCAGAACAGGTTTCTAAAGACGCAAAAGTAGTTGTAACTATTGATAATATATACCAGTAATGATGAAAAAGTATAGTCGCATTTAAACAAATAATAATAGATTGGTAAATAATGTTTTATTTGTTAATTTTAATTTTGTTAATTTTAGAACCGAAGTGTGTTCTAATTACTTGGAGCTTCCAAACCTAATTTCGAATTGAACGGACATAACTATATTGAATGTATAAATGCCACTGACAGTTTTGCATTTCATAACTGCTAAATTACTCAGAACAAGTAATATTAATATTACTTATTGCATATAATAATAAGTTATTGAGTTATTCAATAACTCAATAACTTCTTTTTGAGTTATAATAATAAGAAGAATATTTTAGGTGTATATAGTTTCCATTTTCTGAATTCAATATAAAAAAAATAAAAAAAAACATTCTACTTATGACATTCATATATGAGAACTGAAATCATTAAAATATTTCTGTACAAGTTTTTTTTTTTTGATCTGATGATGATTTAGGACTGTAATCTGATGATGACATAGAACCGTAATCCGATGATATAGAACTGTAATCTGATGATGATATAGGACTGTAATCTGATGATATAGGACTGTAATCTGATGATGATATAGGACTGTAATCTGATGATGATGTAGGACTGTAATCTGATGATGATGTAGGACTGTAATCTGATGATGATATAGGACTGTAATCTGATGATGATATAGGACTGTAATTTGATGATGATATAGGACTGTAATCTGATGATGATATAGGACTGTAATCTGATGATGATATAGGACTGTAATCTGATGATGATATAGGACTGTATTCTGATGATGATATAGGACTGTAATCTGATGATGATATATGACTGTAATCTGATGATGATAGAGGACTGTAATCTGATGATGATATAGGACTGTAATCTGATGATGATATAGGACTGTAATCTGATGATGATATAGGACTGTAATCTGATGATGATAGAGGACTGTAATCTTATGTTATTAGTATCTAAGAATCCAAGGGAGAAATCTTGACCAATATGATCATCTGCTTCCAGGTGAGATCTCTGCAAACACAACATAATGTTCCCTATTGTTACCTTGTTACAACTTGTTACAAAGTTGTTACATCTTGTTATAAAGTATTTATGATGTGTTAGTTGTTAAAACTTGCTAGATAGTTGTTACAAAATGCTATAAAATGTTATAACTTGCTAAATAGTTGGTACAACTTGCTAGATAGTTGTTACAAAATGCTATAAGATGTTGTAACTTCCTAAATAGTTGGTACAAATTGCTAGATAGTTGTTACAACCTGCTTTAATGTGTTACAACTTGTTAGATAGTTGTTACAACTTGTTTGATAGTTGTTACAACTTGCTATAAGGTGTTACAACTTGCTAAATAGTTGCTACAACTTGCTAGATAGTTGTTACAACTTGCTAGATCGTTGTTACAACTTGTTCTAACTTTGCAGCCACGTCGTAGGTTCGTGATTGGCGTGGTGGAGGTCACGTCACGACCTGGTAGCCGTGGACGTGTTACACAAGCCTGTGACACTCGAGAACATGAAATACTAAACTGAGGTTGAAGAGCTGACTGTATTCGTTGCATGTTAGAAATGTGGTGAAATATTACCATGTAAATTGAGTTTACATTTAATTTTATCGTGAAGCTGAGTTACAAGCAGAAAAATATTCAAATAATCATTTGAAGTTAAAACATGAAAACGTAAATTCATAAAGCTGCGTGATATAACTAAAGTGTCTTTAAACTCTTTATTTAAATAACATTTTCCTCGTGTAAGTTTCAAATTTATCATCTCGCTTGCCCAGTTTGCCTTCGGAATTTATAACAAAAATTTAAATACAAATGTCCTTATATATGAAAACCTAATACTATTAATACGTTAAAACTCGATGAATGAAAACATGCTCAAATATCTGACACATGCGTTATCTCCATCATAATGAATCAACACTTCCATCAATGCACCCAGCGCGAACATAATGTGACCCGAACACTCTTTAATAAGTCTACTACGGGCTCCCCAAGTAGTCCGTGCTACTTGGAACTTGTGTTCCGAGTACCTGTATTTAAATCAACAACATCATTATTCGGACCGATCTTGGTGTCTGCCTGCTCGCGTTATCTATCAACTGTCAGATATCGGAATCAGTGAAACGTTTTTGTCCTTTGGGAGTCCTCTTGCAGCCTCAATTATCTAGTCTGGAGATGAGTTGTTGATACTCTCTTGTGATGGGAATGGCTCGAGGTCTGCTGCACTAACTGGGTGGCATAGGAATTCCTGACAATGCTACTCTCCTGGTTATTGATCAAGCTTAAATTAATTAATTAATGTGTAAACGAGAGTGTACGTACAATGATTCACACACACATGTCTAGCACTGTTGTTCCCCAGAACAATGACCTACTCTTCTCCATGTATTAATAAAGTATCAACGTTATATATGTTTCACTTACTGATTTATGCCTTTTATCAGATCATTAAAAGAATCGACTTCAACCAAACATGTAAACTTTCATCCATCTATGCCAGTAACTACGAGACAAGTAAACTCAAGCTGCAGCTTGCTCTCTTCATCTACAATTGTGCCATTTCACAGGAAATAAATTTCAGACATGTTGCATTCATCTAAACCTTTGAAATGTGGATGTTTGCTTTACTCCAATTCATCTGAGAACTAACTTCTGAAACCACTTAATGAAGGTAATTCGCTTCTTAAAACTATTGAGTTTTACACAAATTTCACTTCAATAAATAAACGCTCATGTTTCATCCGCAAGAGTTTCATATTTTGTGAAAATGTTTTCCACCTGCTCTCCTGGCAATCAGTTTACAGTAAATATGCCAATTTCTCAAATCGAACACCTGTACAAATGTTTTCTTATCGTCCAAGCTAAACATCCGCTTCCTCTGAAAGTGTGTCTAAACTAAAAAAATCAGAGAATATGAAATTTTACATTTTTAATTTTGGCCCCGAGGGGCGAGTTTATGGGCAGCGCCACTCATCCTGTGAGTGGACACACCGCCATAGCAGCATGTACAACATCCCAATAGGAAGAAAAACCGCGGGGTTGTTCATCCTGCACTTGTACCCAGACACAGCTGGGACTGCTTAAACTGTCTCAAGTGAACAGCTCCTCGAACAAAAAGATTAACATCTGTCAACCTT
>WNGS01042810.1:0-11549 GCA_020271785.1 Procambarus virginalis
GGACTGCAGCAGCATGTAGGTTTTATAGAAATAATATTTGCACAAAGACTGTCAGTGAAACAACTGGACCTCCACACAAGCAGAACTAGCAGCATTACACTTAGCTACCAGTACATTAAAAAACATTGGAGGAGGAATAATATTTTGTGATTCAAAGTCGCTCTTCAAGCAATCGAAAACTTCTCCTGGAAGATCGCAGCAAGAACCTCATACTACCAATTATAAATGACCTAATTGATGCACAGAGTAAAGGGTCTCGAATCTCCTTTGTATGGATACCTTCACACATAAATATAACCATCATAATGAGACAGACATTGCAGCCAAATTAGCGTGTAACAAAGATGAAGTTGAATTAGATCTAGGTACCCCATCTCTGCTGTCAAAACTGTATTGGTCCAAACAATCAGGTCTGATAGGAAAGAAATTACTGACTCCCAACGACCTGAAAGTACTAGTATAAAAAACTATGATTGTTCAGATCTGAAACCTATATCTATGGGCAGCACAAAACGTCCACCAGACTGTGCGACACAGTGGTTGCAAGGATCAGGTTGGGTTACCGTTACCTGTGGCAGGTGGCTGCAGGTGACGGATCTCCAATCCTGAGCACTCCAGTTGCAAACTCTGTGAGCAGGAACTGGCACGATCTCCCACACTACATCACCGAATGCCCAGTTATTAGACCTTTCAGACCAGTTGGCATGAGGTACCTGGAGCTTTGCAATTACTTTATTCACTCTCGTATTCTGAAGATATCCTCACAGTGTACCCAAAAATTTGCCAGTGCAGGCTACTAACATATGGCCCTGTATGACTAACCATCCTGCGAGATGGGGACTTTATTACCACTGCTACCTTATTCACTCTTGTGTTGATGATATCCTCAAAATGCATCCGGAGTCTGCCAGTGCAGACTGACTATCACATGCCTCTGTATGACTAACCATCCTGTGTGATGGGGATTTTTTAGCATCACTAGTTAGCTTTTTGACACACTGTACTCCCTTCATATAGTCTAGAGTAGCTGCACAAATGCAGATGTACCTAATATATTAAAAAGCGTCTCTTTTTTATGACCCATCATAATGACAATGCAGCCAAATTAGCATGTGACAAGGATGGAGATGAACTAGACCCATCTCGTTGTTAAGGACTATATATTGTTCCAAACACTCGGGTCTGATAGAGAAATTACTCGCTCTCAAAAGCCTGAAAGCACTAGTATAAAAACACGATTTGTTAAATCGAACACCTATGTATATGGGGAGTACAAAACATCCACCAGACAGGGCGACATAGTTGTTGCCAGGATCAGATTGCGCAAAGAATGTCTCAGCCCTGAGCACTCCAGGTGCAAACTATGTGAGCAGGAACTGGGTCAGATCTCAACAAACACATTATGATTGTCCAATCATTAACAAAAGTACAAAGGTGGGGAGTACAAAACATCCACCAGACAGGGCGACATAGTTGTTGCCAGGATCAGATTGCGCAAAGAATGTCTCAGCCCTGAGCACTCCAGGTGCAAACTATGTGAGCAGGAACTGGGTAATGATCTCACATACTACATTATTGATTGTCCAATCATTACACCCTACAGACCAGGCAGTATGAGGTACCTGGAGCTTTGCAGTCACTTTCTTAATTCTCTTGTTCTGAAGGATATCCTCATATTGCACCAAAGATGAGATAAATAAGCTTCTATCATCTCGTGGCATGACCACACGTCGTATGTCTTCCTTCGTACTCTGTCTGAAGTGTAAATAAGATTACCTATCTAAGGCCACCCAACACGCTGGTATTCCAACCCGAGATAACGATAACCATACTGCACATTGCACAATAATCTGCAACTATGGGTATGCAAGTTTGACTGAGAAACTACCATTCTCTCACAATCGGGGACAGGAAACCTGCGTATATGAATACTTAAGGCTTGTATTGAGGATTCTCCTCCAAGTTCAAACTTCTGACTCTCCCCAGGATGCACCTCTACAACATTTGCCTAACTCCCGTTTAACTATTTACCGAAAGGGTAACAGAGGCATCAGGTGTCAGTTGTGAGTCGAGAACGTAGCCACTGTACTACAGAGTCCCCCTATGATCTTGTTGCATTCACGTTTATGTTAAACGAACACGAATCTTGGAATCTTGGAGACGCCCGTAACACAGATGTCTGGGTGGTGGGACCCCTAGACCCTAGACCCTAAAGGGTCTGGGTGAGGGCCCCCTAGAGTCCCTCCAGACTCTAGGGGGCCCTCACCACCACCCCTGGCTGTAACTACCAGTATAACTACCTATAATTACCAGTACCCAAATTATTGTCACATCTTTGTTGTTTAGAACAGTTTACGCAGTTTTATTTGCCGTATACTAAAGAAAATTAATAAATAAAACAAATAAGAGATATGAAGTTTTGTATTAATTCTTTGTTTAATATTATACATGGTATCGTTTGTTTTATAATTTAGGGTTTTCTGAACTTGCCGTGTGGGACCTGTTTTCCCCAACATTGTTACTGGCAAGCAAGAATGATGCTGAATGAGCTCAAGTAGTATGGGTGTATCACTGTCTTCTGAGAATATCCCAAGAATATCTGGTCGCTTCCTCATTGTCAGGTTTGGTCGGTTCACCGTTTTCTTTCGCGATATTGTCGACCAAACTTAATATTCACCAAACTTGACATTCTCTAAACTTAATAATAATAAGCTGATGTGATAATCACCAAACTAACTATTCACCTGATGTGACATTCACCAAACTAATTATTCACCTGACGTGACATTCACCAAACTAACTATTCACCTGATGTGACATTCACCGAACTAACTATTCACCTGATGTGACATTCACCAAACTAACTATTCACCTGGTGTGACATTCACCAAACTAACTATTCACCTGATGTGACATTCACCAAACTAACTATTCACCTGATGTGATATTCCACAAAGTTTAGTCTGACATTGTCGGCAGTGCTCCTGTGGCTTAGTCTTAGCTGTCTCAAGACTAAAGCTAAATGTCTTCATATATGACTTATGTCTTTATCACGTATTTCAGCATCGCCCTTGGCCCCTAACTGTGATTGGAATTAGAGTAGAACGTAAAGGCTATGCACTTTGTGTAATTGGTTCTCCTTCACATTCAAGGTATACAGCGTAGAAACCCTGGTGATAATAACGTCCCAGGGTGTTGTTGTGGTGGGCGAGGCTTGGGGCCGGAGCACGTGGCTCAAGGTGAGGGGTGTGTGTGTGGGGGGGGGGTTGTGGTGTGGCCAGCGCTAGTTGGGCTTTTTTTTTTTTTTTATTAATTCCTTGGGTACATCTGCATTAGTGCAGCTACCCTAGACTATATGAAGTGGAGTACAGTGTGTATTTGCCTGCACTGGCAAATTTTGGGTACACTGTGAGGATATCTTCAAGAATACGAGAGTGAATAAAGTAATTGCAAAGCTCCAGGTACCTCATGCCAACTGGTCTGAAAGGTCTAATAACTGGGCATTCAGTGGCTGGTGGTAGCAACTGGTACTCCTCTGACCTTCAGCTGTTTGGTCCCGCCTCTAGACCTTTAACTGCGACTGGTCTACAGGATCACAAGAGAGAATAAATGAAGCCCTTGCCTGTAATAATTGCCCGAAACGCTATGCGTACTAGTGGCTTTAGGTATTGTATGCACTACCTCTATCTTTAAATCTAACAGAATGTTTGTACTATAACTCTGCAACTATGTAAGTACTGTTCTTAAATAAATTATTATTATTATAATCATTACTTTTCTGTATGAACATCAGAGATCCGCGGTTGTTCAACATCCTCTCAGCGAGTATAAGAAATATTGGCGGAACAACCGTGGACATCTTCAGGAGAAAACGATAATTTTCTTCAAGAAGTGTGGGACCAACCGAGCTGTAGTGGATATGAGGGCCTGCGGGCCGCTCCAAGCAACAGCCTAGTGGACCAAACTCTCACAAGTCAAGCCTGGCCTCGGGCCGGGCTTGGGGAGTAGAACTCCCAGAACCCCATCAAGCAGGTATCAACCAACAGAGTAAAGTATTATAATTAACATCGCGGGGGCATACAGTGAGAGCTATAAAGATATATCCACCGGTAATATGGTATATAGCCGAGCTTGACACGTCTTGTGATTGGTTTAGGTTGTATGGAAATGTTGGAACGCTGTCATTATATTGTTCATTTACATTTTTGCATAATTGGCAGTTTTTGCGGTTAAATGCCCTGAGTCCCCTGTGGTAAGACCGAAGCTGCTAAGTCTTGACAATAAAGTTTAATTGGGTGAACACAGCACTTGTTTGCACGCTAATGAGCGCTCTCCTTCGCTCCAGCTCCTATACTTCATAAAAGTTGTTTGTTGATAAACACTAAATATTTCTTTATGAAGTGTCATTAATCTCCTAAAGTGTAATATACACGAGAGCCTGAGACCCGTGTGAACGAGGTCACCCGCCCACTTTACAAAGCTTGCTGGAGAAACTGCCACAAGCTAAGACAGCCTCGATTTTTGTTGAATTTTGTAATTAAGGAACAAGTTATATAAAGTGAGCAGCGGGTGATGGTGTGATCTTGACACGGCCCTCGCAACACCAAGGGTGCTTGACACGGCCCGCGCAACACCAAGGGTGCTTGACACGGCCCGCGCAACACCAAGGGTGCTTGACACGGCCCTCGCAACACCAAGGGTGCTTGACACGGCCCTCGCAACACCAAGGGTGCTTGACACGGCGCTCGCAACACCAAGGGTGCTTGACACGGCCCTCGCAACACCAAGGGTGCTTGACACGGCCCGCGCAACACCAAGGGTGCTTGACACGGCCCTCGCAACACCAAGGGTGCTTGACACGGCCCTCGCAACACCAAGGGTGCTTGACACGGCCCGCGCAACACCAAGGGTGCTTGACACGGCCCTCGCAACACCAAGGGTGCTTGACACGGCCCGCGCAACACCAAGGGTGCTTGACACGGCCCTCGCAACACCAAGGGTGCTTGACACGGCCCTCGCAACACCAAGGGTGCTTGACACGGCCCTCGCAACACCAAGGGTGCTTGACACGGCCCGCGCAACACCAAGGGTGCTTGACACGGCCCGCGCAACACCAAGGGTGCTTGACACGGCCCTCGCAACACCAAGGGTGCTTGACACGGCCCTCGCAACACCAAGGGTGCTTGACACGGCCCTCGCAACACCAAGGGTGCTTGACACGGCCCTCGCATCACCAAGGGTGCTTGACACGGCCCTCGCAACACCAAGGGTGCTTGACACGGCCCTCGCAACACCAAGGGTGCTTGACACGGCCCTCGCAACACCAAGGGTGCTTGACACGGCCCTCGCATCACCAAGGGTGCTTGACACGGCCCTCGCAACACCTGTTACATGCACCGTTGTATCTTTCATACCGTCTGGACTGTCATACACAGCTGTAACCATGATACAGCCTGGGTCATGTGCTGACCCTTGATACTGTCAGGGCCACTCACAAGCCGTACCCTTACCTGGAGGTGGTTAGACCCTTGACTTGGTGTGGACCACAAGCTCACGTGACAGTGTCTGGGTGGTGTACCGGCGGCCTCCCTGACACTAGGCTTCACCAGTGCTAAGTGCTAATGTTGTTGTTGTTTAAGATTCAGCTACTGAGAACAAAACGTTCCAAGTAGCACGGGCTATGGTGAGCCCGTAGTGGACTTACCTGGCACACGAGCGGGGCTGTAACTTCAGTGCTAATGTTAACATGATCCTTAGGCAGCCTAATTTTGAAACTCTAGTACCCTGGATCTACACTAGTACTCTACACTAGTACCATTACTCTAGTAATGGTGTCTAGTCTAGCTCTAGTAATGGTAACACTGGCTCTACAGTAGATCTACACTAGTACCATTATTCTAGTAATGGATCTACAATTTCCTGGCTAACAGAACCCAATGTGTAATAGTCAACAAAATAAAATCCAGCCCATCAACCGTGAAGAGCTCAGTCCCCCAGGGTACTGTGCTTGCTCCAGTACTTTTTCTCAAACTCATATCGGACATAGACAAGAACACAACCTATAGTACTGTATCATCCTTTGCAGATGACACTAGGATCTTCATGAGAGTTGGCAACATAGAGGACACGGCAAACCTCCAATCAGATGTAGATCAGATCTTTCTATGGGCTACAGAAAATAATATGGTGTTTAACGAAGACAAGTTCCAGCTCATGCGATATGGAAAAAATGAAAATATAAAATCGGAAACCACGTACAAAACTCAGGCAAATCATAACATAGAACGAAAAGGCAATGTAAAGGATCTGAGTGTACTCTTGTCGGAAGACCTTACCTTTAAAGAACACAATAAAGTAGCCGTCACAACTGCAAGAAAAATGACAGGTTGGATAACAAGAACTTTTCATACTAGAGATGCTATACCGATGATGATACTTTTCAAAACGCTTGTGCTCTCTAGAGTGGAGTACTGCTGTACAATGACAGCCCCTTTCAAAGCTGGAGAAATTGCTAACCTGGAGAGCGTGCAGAGATCCTTTACTGCTAGAATTCACTTAGTAAAACATCTAAACTATTGGGACCGACTAAAGAGCCTAAATCTGTATTCCCTTGAGCGCAGGCAGGAGAGATACATAATAATTTACACGTGGAAAATAATTGAGGGGCTGGTCCCAAACCTGCACACAAAAATAACATCACATGAGACCAGAAGACATGGCAGGATGTGCAGAATACCCCCGTTGAAAAGCAGAGGTGCAACAGGTACTCTGAGGGAGAACTATCAACATCAGAGGCCCGAGACTGTTCAACACGCTTCCACTACACATAAGGGGCATAACTGGCAGACCCCTCACAGTGTTCAAGAGAGAACTGGATAAGCACCTCCAAAGGATACTTGATCAACCAGGCTGTGACTCATATGTCAGGCTGCGAGCAGCCGCGTCCAACAGCCTGGTTGATCAGTCCAGCAACCAGGAGGCCTGGTCGACGACCGGGCCGCGGGGACGCTAAGCCCCGGAAGCACTTCAAGGTAACCTCATGGTAAGGTAACCCTATCATCCTTTGCAAATGGCACCTGAATTTTCATGAGTAGACAACACAGAGGAGACAGCAAACCTTCGAACTGGTGTTAATTAGGTCTTTCAGTGGTCAAAGAAACTAACGTTTAATGAGGATAAGTTTCAATTCCTAAGTTATTGGGGTCACTTTAGTGCTTAAAACTTGTATTCTCTACAGCACAGGCGAGAGAAATATTTTTCAAGTCAAATTTACTATGTAAGGGCTTGATAATAAATTTGAGCTTGTGGTTCCACATTTGCACACGGACATAATTCAACTTGGGAGCAAGAGTCTTGGCAGAATGTTATAAATAACACCGGTGAAGAACAGTGGTGCAGTGGGTACACTAAGAGACAATTCTATCAACATCAAGGGCCCAACACATTCCAACACTCTCCCTCTACACATAAGGGTCATAACTAGCCGACCTCTCACAGTATCGAAGAGAACTTTATAAACATTTCCAACAGATTCTTGATCAACCAGTCTGTGATTATATCTGACTGCGAGCAGCTGCGACTAAAAGTCTGGTTAACCAGTCCACCAGCCAGGAGGCCTGGTCAGAGACCGGGCTGCGGATACCTTGATACTAATGCAAGGTAAGTTGCTGGGGGACTTTTCTTGGTCACGTTAAGATCAAGGCTTTTGATCAGAAGGTGATTTGAGCAGGTTTCTAGTTTCTTTCATTTCATTTGGTTTGAAATTAGTACTTGTTAATTTTAGGCCTCAGCATTGAAGGTTAGTCTGGAGAATGTAATGTAGCTTACACAGATGTCGTTAGATCAACGCTGATGTAAATTACACAGAATTCGTAAAAGCCTTCGACCAATGTGACCATTTTGTTATTGCACACAAAATGCGTTCAAAAGGAATTACCGGAAAAATACGGAGATGGATCTACAATTTCCTAACATAACCCAATATGTAATAGTCAACAAAATAAAATCCGGTCCATCAACTGTGAAGAGATCAGTTCCCCAGGGTACTGTGCTTGCTCCAGTACTTTTTCTCGTCCTCATATCGGACATAGACAAGGACTCAATCTATAGCACTGTATCATCCTTTGCAGATGACATTAGGATTTTTATGAGAGTAGACAACATAGAGGACACGGCGAACCTCTAATCAGCTGTAAATCAGATCTTTCTATGGGCTACAGAAAATAATATGTTGTTTAACGAAGATAAGTTCCAGCTCATGCGCTATGGAAAAAAATATAAAAACGGAAACCACGTACTAAACTCAGTCAAATCATAACATAGAACGAAAAGGCAATGTAAAGGATCTGGGTGTACTCATGTCGGAAGACCTTACCTTTAAAGAACACAATAAAGTAGCCGTCACAACTGCAAGAAAAATGACAGGTTGGATAACAAGAACTTTTCACACTTGAGATGCTATACCAATGATAATTTTCAAAACGCTTGTGCTCTCTAGAGTGGAGTACTGCTGCACAATGACAGCCCCTTTCAAAGCTGGAGAAATTGCTGACCTGGAGAGCGTGCAGAGATCCTTTACTGCTAGAATCCACTCAGTAAAACATCTAAACTATTGGGACCGACTAAAATGCCTAAATCTGTATTACCTTGAGCGTAGGCGGGAGAGATAAATAATAATTTACACGTGGAAAATAGTAGAGGGGCTGGTCCCAAACCTGCACACAGAAATAACACCACATGAGACCAGAAGACATGGCAGGATGTGCAGAATACCCCCGTTGAAGAGCAGAGGTGCAACAGGTACTCTGAGAGAGAACTATCAACATCAGAGGCCAGAGACTGTTCAACACGCTTCCACTACACACAAGGGGCATAACTGGCCGACCCCTCACAGTGTTCAAGAGAGAACTGGATAAACACCTCCAAAGGATACCTGATCAACCAGGCTGTGATTCATTCGTCAGGCTGTGAGCAGCCGCGTCGAACAGCCTGGTTGACCAGTCCAGCAACGAGGAGGCCTGGTCGGGGACCGGTCAGTGGGGACGCTGAGCCGGGAAATCATGGCAAGATAAGCTCAAGGTAAGGTAGTATTAGTGGAGATCTCGACCTTCAGTTACCGTTGATAAGTGAAGTATAAGTATTGAGCTTCACTACAAGTCTGTGCTGAGCGTTATACACAGGATCACTTGCGCATGTAATATATACAGATATACAGGTCTGTGGGACGCTACGCTATTATGAATGAGACCTGCGGCGCGGCTTGTGTACCTGCGTAGGTGGTTCCCGCCAGAAAAAGCGGTATTCTCAATGAGACTGCCACAAGCTACCCGCAGCCCGCAGCTATCCAGAACGCGGGAATTTTGCGGCGGCGTTGTGGAAACGGGTAGTAGTGATTCTGCTCCCTTGATCATGAATGGCCGCCGCCTCACCTTGGACGCCGGAAGTGTGGCGCAACTTTTTATACTGCTGCACCAGGTTGTGAGTCTCATCCCCCGCCCCTTCACCCGAGGGCAGTGTGCGCACCGCCGGTGGCGGGAGCCTCACCCACCTGTACATCCCAGTCACACGGGGTTAAGAGAGGTGTGGTAGCCCTGGAGCTCCCCTACAAGTCTGTAATACGTCGCCATCATCTTTGTTCGAAGAACTTATTAATCGTTCAGGTTTAAACTGTAAATATTGTCAGTTGAGATAGATTATACCTGGATGAGGTTTTGGGAGTTCTTCTACTCCCCAAGCCCGACCCGGAGCCAGACTTGACTTGTGAGAGCTTGATCCAACAGGCTGTTGCTTGGAGCGGCCCGCAGGCCCACATATCCATCACAGCCCGGTTGGTCCGGCACTTTTTTGTTTAGAAAACAATCTAGGTTTTTACCTTGATTATGTCCACGGTTGTTCCGGCAATATTTCTTATAGTCGCTGGGAGGATGTTGAACAACCGCGGACATCTGATGTTCATACAATGTTCTCTGTGCCTATGGCACCTCTGCTCTTCACTGGTTCTATTCTGCATTTTCTTCCATATCGTTCACTCCAGTACGTTGTTATTTTGCTGTGCAGATTTGTAACCTGGCTCTCCAGTATTTTCCATGTGTATATTATTTGATATCTCTCTCGTCTCCTTTCTAGTGAGTACATTTGGAGAGCTTTGAGACGATCCCAATAATTTAGGTGCTTTATCTTGTCTATGCGTGCCGTATATTTCTCTGTATTCCCCTATTTCATCAATACCGTCTTTGTTGCTTTATTAATTGACACACATGTTGCCTGGAGCACTGTGAAGGTATATGCATTACTGTGTTTTTGTAATAAATGCTGTAAAATTACAGACTTAGACGGCTGTAGGGTTCAAGCTTTTCAACAGCTGCAGGAGTCCCAGCTTTAAACAGCTGTAGGAGTCCCAGCTTTAAACAGCTGTAGGAGTCCCAGCTTTAAACAGCTGTAGGAGTCCCCCTTTAAACAGCTGTAGGAGTCCCAGCTTTAAACAGCTGTAGGAGTCATAACCGGGACAAACAGGCAGGAGTCCCGCTTTAACAGCTGCAGGAGTCCCCTTTAAACAGCTGCAGGAGTCCCCGCTTTAAAACGCTGCAGGAGTCCCCGCTTTAAACAGCTGCAGGAGTCCCCGCTTTAAACAGCTGCAGGAGTCCCGCTTTAAACAGCTGCAGGAGTCCCCGCTTTAAACAGCTGCAGGAGTCCCCGCTTTAAACAGCTGCAGGAGTCCCAGCTTTAAACAGCTGCAGGAGTCCCCGCTTTAAACAGCTGCAGGAGTCCCAACTTTAAACAGCTGCAGAGTCCCAACTTTAAACAGCTGCAGGAGTCCCAGCTTTAAACAGCTGCAGGAGTCCCAGCTTTAACAGCTGCAGGATCCCCCCACTTTAAACAGCTGCAGGAGTCCCAGCTTTAACAGCTGCAGGAGTCCCAGCTTTAAACAGCTGCAGGAGTCCCAGCTTTAAACAGCTGCAGGAGTCCCAGCTTTAACAACGCTGCAGGAGTCCCAGCTCTAAACAGCTGCAGGAGTCCCCGCTTTAAACAGGTTAAAGGATACTGTGTTAGGTGTTGGTGCCTCTTCATTGCTTCTCGTCCCACCACTTCCTCCCACTGAGATAAAGAATAATTCATTAGTGTCCTTGAACTGTTATCGCGATATTCTTGTATAGCGTAATTATACGTTGAATGCCAGGCGAAATATGCAGGTCCAAACAAGCAGGTGAGAGCGACTAATCCTGTGATTATAAGCACAAGTTAATGTATTCCTACCTGCATCACAACTTACCTGGAGACGCCGTAATTACTGTTGCGGGATGTTGAGCCTCGAACGAGGGAAGACCTGAGATCGACCGTCACTCTGATCTCTGTTATATATGTCCTGGTACTCTTCATGTTTTAGGATTAATGTTTTTTTAGGCTGCAATAATCTGCTTGATCACAGATGGTAATGATAGAGGAAATCGGGTACATTGAGACGTGTTAGAGCAAAGGTTCATTCTCAGAATGGTTGACTGTCAAAGGGCGGTGTGCCGCAGGGGCTCCGCTGGTGGGTGCGGACAAGGTCA
>WNGS01042811.1:0-12347 GCA_020271785.1 Procambarus virginalis
TCATTAGCAATTGTAAACTTTTACCTTCAGAAGTCTTTCTCACTTTTATCATGCCATCTCTAACGAAGCACTGATGAATCACATCTGGGTTTTGATTACGGATTTGACGCAGGCGGTGGAGGAGTTGCTGTCTTTTCCTAGTCAAGCACTCGTTGATGAAAATTCCCTTTCTCAGACAAAGAAGCCTTAGTTTTGTTATATACTGTAAAATATCTGAGGTATTTTTTTCTGGGTAGGAAATTTCTTGCTGAAACAACCATAAACCCCTGCTAGGATTGTTTGGCGGAGGTAAATTCCAGTTAATGCTAATGCTAGAATTCAAAGATGGGGCATGCTATTCTCGCAGTTTGTGTTGATTCAGAGTTTAGCCAGGCAAGGATAATGTAGTAGCTGATGCAATAAGTAGATTGCCTGTGACAGAAGAATTGAATTACAGTATTTCAGTGGAGTATGTTAACCTGGTGAATCTATGTCTTTTGAGGATATTTCATTCCACACTATTAGGAAGGCAACTAGTAGAGATTCAAAATTAAATCTGTTGATTAATTATGTCAAATATGGTTGGAATGATAATTTATTTGTGTCAGAGTATGCAGGTATGCAGGGGTAAAGGCTGATTTTAGTATTTACCTGGAAGTACTCTTGTATAGGAGTAGAGTGGTGGTGCCTGGGAAACTAGATGTAAGATTTTTTAAGAGCTGCATGTAGGCCATAATGGCATAAATGCTATGAAAGCTGAAGCTAGAAGTTGGGTTTGGTAGCCAAAAACAGAATAAGATATTGCTGAGGTAACTAAGAATTGTCACATTTGCTTTAAGAATTATGAGAAACCCACGCACTAGTATTTTCCTGGCCATGCACTGGGAAACCCTGGTCTAGACTTCATATAGATAATGCTGGACCTATGGATAACAAATATTACCTGGTGGTGGTGGATTCATACACAAAATTTCTGGATGTTCATGTGTGTAATTCTACCACATCATCTGTAACTTGTGAATTGCTAAGGAAAACATTTTGTAATTTTGGATTGCCAGACATGGTTGTCAGACAATACTCCTTAACTGGTTTCTGGGGAAATAGAGGATTTTTTTTAGAAAAATGGTATTAAACATGTAAAACCTCCCCCCCTATAATCCTTCTTCAAATGGTCTGGCGGAGAGAGCAGTGAAATCCTTGAAAGAAGGGTTAAAGCGGTTTACGGAAGGTATTATTAATACAAGGCTTTGTAGATTTTTATATAATCAAGGAAAACTGTTCATTCTACTACTGGTAAATCTCCTTCTGAATTACTGTTTAATAGACACTTTAAAGTGCACATGGAAGCAGTAAAGACAGATCCCAAAAAAGAGAAATCGATAACTAGCTTGGCCAGTCAGTTGGCTCAGGGAGAGGAATTGTTATTTAACGAGGGGGAAGGGAGGGAATTAGCAGGGGAAAGCGCCAAGTCATTAGGACTATATAGCCCTTGGAAGGGGTCAGGATAAGGATTTGGGATGGGACGGGGGAAGGAATGGTGCCCATCCACGTGGACGGTCAGGATTGAACGCCGACCTGCATGAAGCGAGACCGTCGCTCTACCGTCCAGCCCAAGTGGTTGGACTATTTAACGAGGGGGATGCCGTATATGCAAGGAATTTTGAAATTGGCAAGCCTTGGGTAGAAGGGAAAATTAGGGAAGTCTTGGGACGCAGGAATTTTACAGTGCAAGTGCAAAGTTTCGGGAACGTTAATTGAAAAAGGCATGCAGATCAACTCATGCCAAGGTTCAAGGGAATTTTGAAGACCCTTCAGGTGGGGATGGGGCAATTAGTAATACCCATCTTAATAATGAAGGGGTAGCAGCACCTGCAGGAGACTGTGAGGCAGAGCAAATGACGACTTAGGGAATGTGGATACAGCTAACCTCTCTGCAATGGACTCTGCAATTAGCGATTCAGAAGGTTCCCCAAAAGTAACAGATCTGGAGCCCCAGTTGAGAAAATCAGGAGAACTCATACGACTGCCTGATTTAACCTGTAGTTAGAGTTTATTTGCACGAAAATACAAATATAAATACAAATATTTATTCAGGTAAAGTACATACATACAAGGTGAGATACAAAAGTTGATGGATTTATAGATAGAGCTAGTACATACAATGCCTAAAGTCACTATTACGCAAAGCGTTTCGGGCAGGAAAAACACTAAGACTAAAACTTAATACTATATTTAAATATTTAAAAGGGGAGGAATGTTAGGATAAGGTATTTTGTAGGATTAAGTACTACAGTGGTTAGGTGTAGCGTGTTTTGAGCAGATGCTTTTTATTTATAAGCACCGTAAATATTAGGTTATTAACGTATACCAGTGATGTCATTGTTTTTGTTATTGTAATAAAACCCTCCGAAGAACAAGTTTGTTTCTTCTCCGGCCTACACGTAACAATCCTCTAACTTTTTCAATATTTTAAAAGTTTCAATGAGATCCGCCCTGCCATGCCTCGTCTGCAGTATTGTTAGCCCTGTCGCCCTCAACCGTTCCTGATATGGGGGATGACTTAGCTCTGAAGTGACTTTTTGTTGCTCGGTGTTGCACCTTCTCCAGAGCAGCTATGTCCTTCTGAAAATGAAGTCTCCATGCTTGGATACAGTAATCTAAGTGGGGCGCACCAGAGATTTATACAGTTGAACAATTACCTTCTTTTCCCTAATAGTCAAAAGTACACTTAATTGTCCCAAGAGTTTGGTTAGTTTCTCTTTACTGCTGCAACCACCTGTTGTGCAACTTTCAATGAGTGGTGGATTTTGACACCAAGGTTCCTTTCTTTATAAATTTGTTGTAATGTAATGCTGTTTATTTGATAGTTGTGGCATGGGTTGTTATGCCCCACATGCAAGGTCTTGCATTTGTTGATATTAAAAAGCATTTGTCAGTCTTCTGACCATTAGTAACGCTCATGTAAGTCTCTTTGTAAGGCTTCAATATCGTTATCATTTCCCACTTAACCATGAATCTTTGTGTCATCTGGAAATTTGATGATGTAGGTTTGTAATATTCTCGTCTATGTAATTAATGAATATAGCAAAAAGATGATGATGTATCATCATCATCATCATCATCAAAATTATGTATATCTACAATAACCACCACATTGATCACTATTGCAGTTACTACACAGCAAACCTTGCAAAAAATTACACAAATTTTGGCTCGTATCCAAAACGACACTAAGTTAGTTTAGTTCATTTATTATGCACCCCATACCCGTCTTGTGGGCGGTAGTGGAAAGGGTTACAGAGGCACATAATGGGCTCAGGGACTGAACCCCACAATTCATTTAGCTAAGCAAGTTACAATTTTGGTGAACTAGTTACAAAATTCAGTATAAGTCGTCACATCATCAATGAGTTCGAGATCGACCACAAGTACAGTTTCTAAATTAAGCAACTGACATATGTGGAGAGCTAATGTCACAATTGATATGTTTGTCCTGCACACCGCCCCCCATCCAGTGGGCAGCGGTGGATAGGTTACAGTCACTCAGTTACTACCTACAGTTAGCAAACTGGGGATATTTGGCTAAAATTTCTGGTAGCAGATCATTTTGAATGAAATATTTACACATCGCTGGAACATTGGTTATAGAATTGTCTCTAAATTCACGTATGAAACATTGGTTATAGAATTGTCTCTAAATTCACGTATCTTTTCGCACTCCATCACATAGTGACGGAGGGTGTGCGAATAATTTTGTTGACACAGTTTACATTTGGTCAGGTCTACATCGGCAGATAATGATAATTCCCAGAGATACTTGCAACCGAGTCTAAGCCGAGCAGTAGTAGCATCTAGAAGTCTGCTGATTTTATTGGATGATCCATAGATGTGTGGCTCCTCTTGCATGATAGTATGATGATAGATGGAATTACTGGTGTCAATTTCACTTTGCCTCAGATCTACAAGATCTTGTTGAAGTTCTCGGTGTACTGCTGCTCTCAGATTGCTCATTGACAATCCAAGGTTACAACAGATGCTCAACTCAAGGAGCCCAAAACGCTGCGCGTGCTAGTGGCTTTACAAGATTGTAATTACCATGTTATCTATCCCCACATTCCCAATGTACCTTCTTGTATATGTATAAATAAATAAATAAAAGGCAGATTCTTTGGCTAACTTATCAGCTCTATCATGTATTCGGAGGCCAACATGAGATGGAGACCACATGAATTGGACTGTTACAATCTTTAATAATTTTGTTGTATTTGTGTCTAGCTTCGGACATGAGCATGCTACAGTTATGTCTTAAAGAGCTGAGAGCAATTAAGGATGATAAGGAATCACTTACAATTAATGCATCAAGTTTGGAGACTTGTACACATTTCAGTGCAAGGATCAAGGCAAATAGTTCGGTCTGACGGGTAGAGGCCCAGTTGTTTATACGGATTCCCCCACTCAAAGTACAAGCCATCGCCCATTGTCAGGACAATTGCACCTCCAGCTGCACCCGTGGAGCGGTGTAGGGAACCATCAGTGTATATGATTGGAGAGAGAGATTGCTCTGTGGACAGAGCATCAATTTTGTTAAAGGCGCTGAGCTGTGCCTCAAGACGAAGCTTGGGCTGATCTCTAATTTGCTTCTTGGGTGGAAAAGGAGGGATTAAAGTTGGAAAAGTTGTAATCTCCCACGGTGCAGGAAAGGGCCGTTGTTGAACAAATCCACAAGGATCGTAACGAGGATTCGAACCTGCGTCCAAGAGCATCCCAGACGCTGCCTTAATCGACTGAGCTACGACATGGTAAAAGGAGTTGAATCCGAAGTTTTACTGAACTTACTGGATCCTGCAGTCTCTCGGAGGCACAAACCAGGGTTTTACACAATTCCCCCCATGCACTCGAGCTATGTCAATTGGCCGTTCTCCCTCTTCGCCCTTACTTCATTACACACAGAAATCACAGTAACGTGATGCATCAAAGGAACAAATCCACAAAAGCCGTGACGAGGATTCGAACCTGCGTCCAAGAGCATCCCAGACGCTTGTGGATTTGTTCATTTGATGCATCACGTTATTGGGATTTCTGTGTGTAATGAAGTAAGGGCGAAGAGGGAGAACGGCCTCCCTCGCCTTGGCTAGGGCTTTCTGAAAGAGCTTTAGCATTGTCGGCGTACGTGGTTCCCTATATGCAAGCCCAACTCTTCTGGCAGTGCGTTTCAAAGTACGCAGTTTGGAGTCATTGTAATAGGCATGGCGTTTATTACTTTCATATCGTTCTGACTATTGAATGGTGCAGGGGGCCAACCTAAAGGGTCAACAAACATCTGAATGCTCTGTACTAGACCGTCGTTAAATGTCTGGACTGTGGAGGGATCATAAGTGCTGTGCCACTCTGACAAATGAGCAACAAAGTCTTCACGTCAAGCAGAAGGAACACTGAACCGTTTGCGTTTATAAGTCCCACCGGGCAGGATGGTATTTCCGATACATAGAGCAGTCAATCTAGGGTGATGATCTGACAACAAATCTGTTACAATAGATGATGTGCACCAGACGTTGAAACCAACACAGAGGTCTAGAATGCCACAATCTGCACATCTTGGTGGCTATTTAGTAGCGACAGCAGTTGATTCCCATTCCCGTTATTGAAGCGAGAGCCACCAGTGATCTTGTGTCTAGCATTGTCACCAAGAATGATAATAATAATAATAATAATAATAATAATAATAATAATAATAATAATAATAATAATAATAATAATAATAATAATAATAATAATAATAATAATAATAATAAATTTAGGAAAAGTACATACATAGTTGCAGAGTTACAGTACAAACATTCTGTTAGATTTAAAGATAGAGGTAGTACATACAATACCTAAAGCCACTAGTATGCATGCATAGCGTTTCGGGCAAGGTGAGGTGAAAAAAAACACTTGGACTAAAACTTAATAGTAATTGAGCTTAAAGTGATGGTGGGCTCTGCTTGAGCGCACGCTGGAAGATCAATATAATTTAACTTTCCTGCTGGAGCATATAGATTAAATACATTGAGAATAGAGTTGCCCACGTAGATCCTCACTACATAATATTGTTGACCCTCAATTTGTTTTTCTGGCAGAAGTTGATGGGGTAAGGATTGTTTGATATATAGAATGCAAGAGTTATTGGATCTGAGGTTGTAAGAAACAAATGAGGGCAATTTCGGGGGTGAGGATCTTGCGGGAACTCTGCACTCCTGGAGACATAAATATCGATGTGTTCAGTTGTTACTTTGTGATGTAAATCTGATTATTATTATTAACATCTTCATTGACAAAATTAATTACAATTTTGCCTAATCTGAGAATTTTGAGTCTTATTAAAGTGAGGATAATGCTGGTATTCACTGTCACGCAGGACAGAGGGTCATACATAAGACAATAGGTCTAAATTGTAGGCGGACGTACATATATATCACAGTTACAATCAATGTTTTAATGTATGGATATGTGAAAACAACTTTCTATTGTGCACTGCCACACAAGGGCAGGGATGGGTTCATAAGTGATGCAGCTTAGAAGTAATATAAATAAAAACTGTTCTTCATTCTTTAAAATGGACAAGCAAATTTTGGATAAATTGTTAGGATGTCGTCCAGAACACCTGAGTCAATAAAATAGTTACACAGTTGGTGGTACAAGAGGCCAGGAGGTCTAAAGTCCTTTACGGTTTCACATTCAACAATATAGTGTTCTAGTGAATGCATTAAAGGTTTATCACAGAGTTTACAATCTGAGTATTCTGGTAGTGGCTCAGCCTCACTAACATGCCAGATGTGTCTATAACCAAGGCGAATTCGCGCAATGACTACATCACATTGCCTGGTTAGGTTACTGTGCTGACCATACAAATACCTATTAATACAAAACGTGTCATAACTTTTTATACTGCAGCTTTCAGGTCTCTGGGCATTTCTTAGTTCTTCTAAATCTGAATTAATTTCTTTTGTATGTTTCTAATAATTGCATTAGATAGTCCAAAGTCATAATCAATATTTTCTTTCCTACAAGCCTCATTGGCCAATCGATCTACTAAGTCAAGTTTTCCAACTCCAACATGGGATGGGATCTACACAAATATTATACAAGAGTTATTATCATTGGCAAAAATTACATTCCATTTAATACTACAATCTACTTCCGACATACATTGTGATGGGTTATTTAAGGACTGCAGAGCACTTTTAGAGTCACAGAAAATAACTCCACCACCATTGAGCTTAAGGTATTCAGTGGCTAGATATATGTCCAATAGCTCGGTCTGTGTCGTGCTAGCCCAGTTGTTCAATCTCTGTGTACTAGACATGATAATTTCATCCCCTTTATATACTGCACATGCACAACCTTTTCTACCAGTGCCTAACTGAACAGAGCCATCAGTAAAGGCATAGGATTCAGTCGGTTTGAGAATTTGAAGATGACTGTCAATAGCTTCTAATGTTATACATCTCAAAATGCCAGTGTTATACATTTATTTTACACTGATGGGGGTATAATGCAGAGAGACCTCCACATCTTTCCAAGGGGGAATATAGTGAACAGTTTTATCAGGGTTAAGAGACACATTCAGTTTCAGAAGATTATAGGCACAACAACTGAGCCACACACTGTAAGGAGCTTTTTGCGGCGGACTGAAGGAACAGTCAGAATTGTTTAGAATGGATCTCAATTTAATTTGAATAGAGCTGGGGGGACCATTATTTTTCAAAGTTTTGGCGCAAAACATAGTACTAAGTAGAACTATTCTTTCGTAAATGGAAAGTAAGTTTAGTTCCTTTCTCATGTTAACAATTCTGACAGTTCTAGAACAACCCAGGATGATGCGCATGGCATCATTCTGTGCTACATCTAGGGCCTTGTAGTTGTTTAGGAGAAAAATTAAGAAGATGCAAGGCATAATAATCAACAAAAGATCGAATAAAGGCAATATAAAAACTACGAGCATATTTTATGTTAATGCCAAATCCTTCGCCAACAAGAGTTTTGAGAGGTTTAAGACGCTCAACTAGTTTTTTTTGCGCAGGTTGCTGACGAGATTTGTATCATTAACCTCGACTCCAAGATATTATAAGACTCAAAAGTCTCCACGGGCTCTCCATTAATAGTATAGTTAACATGAAGAGAATGGGGAATAAGAACCCTTGTTTTATCAACAGAGATTATGAGGCATAATCTTCATCTTCAGTTATATTACTACTTTCTTGAGAATGCATCAAGTAACACTTGTAGCCTTGGTTTACTGTGTGCTATAATACAAATATCATCAGCATAACATATAACAGTTTCCGTAGGTTGTACAGGTATGTCGTGGATAATTTTGTGCATAAGTATATTAAAGAGCATAGGGCTCTTTAATCCGGAATCCGCGATTCCGCCCTTGGGTGGGTGTGGAGCACATGACTGTAAAGCTGCCGCCCAGTTGGGTGAGTGTGGAGCACATGACTTAAGCTGCCGCCCAGTTGGGTGGGTGTGGAGCACATGACTGTAAAGCTGCCGCCCAGTTGGGTGAGTGTGGAGCACATGACTGTAAAGCTGCCGCCCAGTTGGGTGGGTGTGGAGCAAGACTAGTAACTGTGCGACTCCCATAGTAAAGTGCCTCGTATAGTGACTGTTGTGAGCCTCTTGTTGAATCACTTGTGACACAAAAGATTACTGATGTGTGTATTTGTGGGTGATTAAATATGTATGTGTATGTATATATGTATATGTAGTTATGTACATGTATGCATATGTATGTATATGTACATGTATGCTATTATGTGTACATGTATTATAATTATAATTTTGTGACTAGCGTCAAAAGATTATTGCTTAGCTAAACGAACTAGAGGGTTCAGTTCCTGAACCGATTATATGTGCCTCTGTAATCCTTTACACCACCTGCCCACGGGATGGGTATGTTGTTCATAAGAACATAAGAACATAAGAACAAAGGCAACTGCAGAAGGCCTATTGGCCCATACGAGGCAGCTCCTATTTATAACCACCCAATCCCACTCATATACATGTCCAACCCATGCTTGAAACAATCGAGGGACCCCACCTCCACAATGTTACGCGGCAATTGGTTCCACAAATCAACAACCCTGTTACTGAACCAGTATTTACCCAAGTCTTTCCTAAATCTAAACTTATCCAATTTATACCCATTGTTTCGCGTTCTGTCCTGTGTTGATACTTTCAATACCCTATTAATATCCCCTTTGTTATGTCCATTCATCCACTTGTAAACCTCTATCATGTCACCCCTAACTCTTCGCCTTTCCAGTGAATGCAAATTAAGCTTTGTTAATCTTTCTTCATATGAAAGATTTCTAATTTGGGGAATTAACTTAGTCATCCTACGCTGGACACGTTCAAGTGAATTTATATCCATTCTATAATATGGCGACCAAAACTGAACTGCATAATCTAAATGGGGCCTAACCAGAGCAAGATATAGCTTGAGAACCACACCAGGTGTCTTGTTACTTACGCTGCGATTAATAAATCCGAGTGTCCTATTTGCCTTATTACGAACATTTATGCATTGATCCTTTTGTTTTAATTCTTACTAATTATAACTCCCAGATCCCTTTCGCAATCCGACTTCGCAATCTCAACACCATCTAGCTCGTATCTTGTAACTCTATCATCATTACCTAGCTTCAGAACTTTACATTATCAGCATTAAACTGCATCTGCCAGTCCTTTGACCATTTCAAAACCCTATCTAGATCAACTTGAAGTGATAGTGAGTCCTCCTCCGAATTAATTTCCCTACCGATTTTCGTATCATCGGCAAATTGCAAATGTTGCTACTCAAACCTGAATCTAAATCATTTATATATATTATAAACAACAGAGGTCCCAAGACAGAGCCTTGAGGCACTCCACTTACAACATTTTCCCACTCTGACTTGACTCCATTTATACTAACTCTCTGTTTCCTTTGGTATAGCCATGCCCTAATCCAGCTTAATATAGCACCCCCAATACCATGAGCCTCTATCTTTTTAATCAGTCTTTCATGTGGCACTGTATCGAAAGCTTTGCTAAAGTCAAGGTACACAACATCACAATCCTTACCACTATCAACTGCCTCAACTATGCTAGATAAAATAATCCGAGTGTCCTATTTGCCTTATTACGAACATTTATGTATTGATCTTTTTGTTTTAAATTCTTACTAATTATAACTCCCAGATCCCTTTCGCAATCCGACTTCGCAATCTCGTCACCATCTAGCTCGTATCTTGTAACTCTATCATCATTACCTAGCTTCAGAACTTTACATTATCAGCATTAAACTGCATCTGCCAGTCCTTTGACCATTTCAAAACCCTATCTAGATCAACTTGAAGTGATAGTGAGTCCTCCTCCGAATTAATTTCCCTACCGATTTTCGTATCATCATCGGCAAATTTGCAAATGTTGCTACTCAAACCTGAATCTAAATCATTTATATATTATAAACAACAGAGGTCCCAGGACAGAACCTTGAGGCACTCCACTAACAACATTATCCCACTCTGACTTAACCCCATTTATACTAACTCTCTGTTTCCTTTGGTATAGCCATGCCCTAATCCAACTTAATTAATATAGCACCCCCAATACAGTACCATGAGCCTCTATTTTTTAATTAGTCTTTCATGTGGCACTGTATCAAAAGCTTTGCTAAACTCAATGGTACACAACATCACAATCCTTAATCTACTGCCTCAACTATGCTGGAATAAAAAGATAGCAAATTTGTTAAACATGAACGGCCATTTGTAAAACCATGTTGCGACTCATTTATTAATTTATGTTTTCAACATGAAGACGAATTGCATTTGTAATTATCGATTCAAGTAACTTTCCCACAATAGACGTTAGGCTAAATGGCCGATAGTTTGATGGAGGTGATCTATCTCCTTTCTTAAAAATTGGTACCACATTAGCTACCTTCCATGACTCTGGCACTCTGTCTAACTCTATTGATTTATTAAATAGGGTTGACAGTGGCTCGGAAAGCTCCTCTTTGCATTCTTTAAGCACCCTGGCAAACACTTCATCCGGCCCTGGGGATTTGTTTGGTTTTAGTTTTACAAATTGTTTAATTACATCCTCCCTGGTAACTGCTAAACTAATCAACCTGTCCTCGTCCCCACCCACATAGACTGGTTCGGCTGAAGGCATAAAGTTAAGTTCTTCTTTAGTAAATACAGATATAAATATTTGTTAAAAATACTACTCATCTCCTCGTCATTATCCGTTATTTGACCTGTCTCAGTTTTTAATGGACCTATCCTTTCCCAAGTCTTAGTTCGATATAACTGAAAAAAACCCTTTAGGATTTGTCTTTGCTTGCCCTGCTATGCGAACTTCATAGTTTGTACACCCCATGTATGGGTATGGGGTGTAGGCCGGTCTTGGAGCGAGACATGAACCCAGCGATAGGTGATGTTAATGGGGATTTCGTTGTGGATTCAATATATAACTTATTTAAGAATATTCTAAACAAAGCACAGGAACGTAGTATACCAAACAAATTGAATAGATCGATTACTAATGACCCAAAGTGGATAACAAAGAATTTGAAGAACCTTATAGGAAAAAAGAGAGCTTGGTACAAAAGGATTAAAGACGGGGAGGTCACTTTAGAACAGGAATTCGTACAACTGGTTAGAAATGTTAAAAAGAGATAAGGAAAGCAAAAAGAAACTATGAAGTTCGTATAGCAGGGCAAGCAAAGACAAATCCTAAAGTTTTTTTTCAGTTATATCGAACTAAGACTAGGGAAAGGATAGGTCCATTAAAACTGAGACAGGTCAAATGACAGATAGTGATTGAAGAGATGAGCAGTATTTTTAATAATATTTTATATCTGTATTTACTAAAGAGGAACTTAACAATATGCCTTCAGCCGAACAAGTCTATGTGGGTGGGGACGAGGACAGGTTGACGAGTTTAGCAGTTACCAGGGAGGATGTTCTTAAACAATAGTAAAACTCAACCAAACAAATCCCCAGGGCTGGATGAACTGTTTGCCAGAGTGCTGAAAGAATGCAAAGAGGAGCTTTGTGACCCACTGTCAATCATATTTAATAATCAATAGAGTCAGGCAGAGTGCCAGAGTTTTGGAAAGTTGCTAATGTGATACCAGTTTTTAAGAAAGGAGATAGAATACTTGCGTCTAACTATCGACCAATTAGCCTAACGTCTATTGTGGGAAAGTTACTCGAATCTATAATAGCAAATAAAATTAGTCTTCATCTTGAAAAACATAATTAACAATTGAGTCGCAACATGGTTTTAGTTTTATAAATGGCCGTTCATGTTTAACAAATTTGTAACCTTTTTAT